>JAXCMG010000251.1:1615027-1649342 GCA_034642415.1 Podarcis siculus
AGTGTGAATTTTTTGATGGGGGTGGCTTTGTGGGACTCAACACGCAAGGACAATTGGCTTCAGTTGTGTTGGTTGAAGACCAGGCATTGTCTGCCTGTCCCATTGTCGAAGTGACATCCTAGATAGTTGGAAAAGAACCATTTTTGCTTGGAGGACTGGCCGTCCTCATTTGCTGAAGGTTGCATTTAGAGATCTTTGAACAGTATCCTTTGTACAGCTAATCTTATTAATATAAAAAAAATCAAACTACTCTATTTTTACAAAAAAAGGGGGGCATCCTGTTCACTTTTCCCCATGATTGCAAGGTTTTGACAAATAAACAGTTGCAATTTTCTAATGTTTACTGTCCCAGTGAACTATGGTCATGGCTGCTTTACTCTTCCAGAGTTGTGTTATAACAGCTGTGTCTGCCTTCAAATAATGTGAAACTAATCATGTCCTTAATTGCTCCCTCCCAAGTCTAACAGAGTAAATAGCATTCATTTTGATCTTCTAACCATTTTATCTACCTGTAGATACTTCCACCTCAGCTGAATGTAAGTACCCCATTAACTGCAGCCCCTCCAGACTCTGGTGACATTTTACTCAGCATGTGTGTTATTTTCACTTGGTATAATAATATCTGTGGGTTATTTTTAATATGTTCTCTCTGATAGATGTAGATGTGGATTTTATTAGTGATGGATTTCTGGGGCAGAATTCTTTCTTAATGTCACTCTATCAGTATAATGAGCAAAATAATGACATCATATCTCTGTGGGGAGTAGTACTGCTGTTTGTTGTGTTAACAATTGAATCATGGCTTCTTACCTCATTTTCCTACATTTTCAAAGTTGTAAACTGTAAAGCTGACAGAAGTCCAAAATCCTTTTGCCTCAACTGACTTCCTCAATTGCAGTTGGTCATCATATTTAAAACACCAGTTATTGCAGCACTGTAATGAATCCCCCCCAACATTTCCTTATTTTTAAAAAGTATGTATGTTTTATTTTACTATATATCACATAATATGGCACTAAGCAACATGGCACAGTTCTATCTATTCAGAAGAAATGGTGCATTCCATAGTTAATATAACTTTATTTGTTACAGTGGGCTTTTGTATCCTACATTTTATGCCATGGCACGTGAGACTAAAGCATATAAAATAGTTATTGATCAGTGTCAGAGACTTGGTAAGAGATATCATGTTAAAGAGGTATTCTATGGTCTAAAGAAGAGTTTGGAGGATATGTCAAATGGAGTCCTTGTCTGCCTGACACTCATTTAAGTGAATTTGTGGATCAATTTCAATGAGGTCATGATCCCCACCGGAGATGTGTTAAGCAGCTGGATAGTGTCTAACTTCTCAGCTGCTTAGAATTGTAGGATATTTGCATTACCAGCATTAAGCAACCAATCAGTTAAATTCAAGGGTAATACATGGAATAGAAGTTAGCTCCAAGTTCTCAAGTTGGTTGAATGTGATTTGCTTTTCCCTGTGTTGCAAGAAATGAATTCAGTTCTACTACTTGTGCTCAGAAGGCTAGAATACTGTGGTTTACATTCATGGACTTCCAAGTATAGAATTTTTTCCCCTCGGGATAGGGAAAATGCAACATTTCTCATGTAGTTCAGCAAACCATAGTGTTTATTTGTTTTTTTAAAAAATGGATATTTTTCGGTTGAGCTGAACCAGAATGTGACCAGGACAAGGGATTTGCTGGAATAATAATCTGAACTGGAATACAGAGAGGGAAGGTGTGAGGAGGTCCGGGAAATAAGTAAATGAAATATATGTGGTGATTGGATTGTTTTTTAACTATTTTAATTTTTTTAATTTTTATTTTTTTGTATCTTTTTTCTTGAAAATCTTAATAAATATCTTATTTTTTAAAAAAACAGAATGTGACCAGGACATATTCTCATTCTGCTGCTATCGGCCATGAACTATCACCATCACCCAACACATTTCTTATTCGTTTATTATTATTTTATTTATGATTGACAGTTTTATAGATTTCACTAATTTTAAAATCATTTTAACATTTCAAAACTCAACTTTCTTCCCCCTCTTTCTGCGGTTCCTTAAATTTGTTTTTTATATTTTCTGCATATTCCAAATTAACTTAATTTACTCATTTATTTGTCTACTTTAAATATATACTCTTATAAAACTGCAGGTTATTACAATAATCCTGCCAGTGTTCTTATCTGTTTACAATTTATCTGTAAATATTCAATAAACCATTTCCATTCTTTTCTAAAAAGTTTGTTATCTTGACTTCTTACTTTTCTGGTAAGTTTTGCCATTTCTCCATATTCCATAAGTTTTTGTATCCATTCTTCTTTTGCTGGGACTTCTTCTTCTTTCCATTTATGGACAAATAACATTCCTGCCACATTTCTTATTTGCCAAGGGAAGAAAATTCCCATTTGAGTTTGGCTTTCTTGTAAATGTTTTCAGTTGTAAATCGCTCTCCTGTTTTCAGCTAGTTGGAGGATTAGAGACATAGTTAATTGCAAATTTGATTCAAACGCAAAAGATTGACAATGTACAGTATACAATGGATCCACATCATCCTTCTTAAATCACTCTTAGACCACTTTAACCATCACAGCATCCCCCAAAGAGTCCTGGGAACTGTAGTGATGCTGAAAGTTGTTAGGGGACACTCTCAGCAAACTACAGTGCCCAGGCTTCTTGTGGGGGAAACCATGGCTGTTAAAGTGCTACAATACTGCTTTAGATGGATGTGATCTGTTGTTTTAAAAATCTCCTTTTCCCTTATGGGGTTTCCAAGAACCCGTATAGAATCCTTAAGTGGGTTCCCTATCGGTAGGAGAAAATAACAGAGGCCAACCAGAGAATATTGAGAGGCAAAGCAGCTAGTAAGCCTAAGCTTTATTAACTGTTGCAACAGGGTCCTCACTCACCACATGCAGGAGGGGGAAGGAACCCCAAACAATGGTGTGCAAGCCCTTATATAGACATTTGAAATTGCCCACCTTGTAGCTCAAGACCACCCCCCAATACAGCACACATACATCACAGATTCTACAGCAGAATCCTGTCTGGCAGGAAACCTGTTAATGGGTTTACCTGGACAGTCTGGCCATTCTTTTCTGATGATAAATACTTAATTCCTGAGTCCAGGTCACAGGCTCACGCTATTCATACCCAAATGTGCCCTTAAGGTAGGATTTGTGAGCACAGAGACAATGGGGAGGCTTTTCCATTTCCTTCCTCCTTGCAAAGAAACATTTGAAGTCAATTTGGGAGAGTCAACATGGTTTCAGGACTGTTCTCCTGTACATGTGGTTTACATACTTACGTATGTGTTTGCCTTGTAAATTTATAACATTTAATTTATATATTTGAGACCTTAAATTCTTATAACAGATCAAAGATGGCTGAATTTGACTGACATGAATATGCGCTTGAATAACCTGTAGCGGGTTTAGCGGTTGTGTTGTGCAGAAACCTGCTATTTGCAACAGAGGAAGTGCTTACGTGCTTGTAAATAAGCAGATATTACACGCACCATAGTTCTCCTGTGCCCTCTCATCCAAAGTAAACTCAACTCTGTAACGCTGCCCCAGAACTCCTCTCAGCTTCAGGAATTCAAGAATGCTTATCAATACAAATCCACCAAGACGCAAGGTTAAGGGAGTAGCTTGAATCGGTGTGTAACTGCTCGGAAAGAGCAGTAAAGATAGCAAGAACTCTGTAGCAAGAATCAAATTTGATTATATGCTGGCTTGAACTCTATATGCAGCAGAAATGTCCGATTCTTTCCTGACAAATTATCCAGTCAGCATGGATCATATAAGGCTAAAAAAGTAAGAAAGGAAACTTTCCTTTTTGGTTTCCTTTTCCTTAACTTCAAGGGTCTCCACCAACATCTGGTACTTGATGGGCAACCAACATTGTGTCCTCCAGATGTTGAACCACTACTGCCATCAGTCCCAGTCAGCAGTCAGGGATGGTGGCAGCTGTAGTCTAACATCTGGGGAGGTACCACATTGACTACCCTTGTTATACTGCATTTAATATCAAGACAACAAGACGTTCCAGACAAGACAGCAGAAAACAGGAATAAAGGGAGGCTTCCCATTTAAAAAAGGAGAATCATTCTCACTTTAGCTACAGAGAAAGTGCAGAACAGGCAAAGACTCTTCTCCAATTCCAGCCCATGATGAATAAGGGCACTAGACCCTCTATAAGTTGGAGTTTGGGTCTGATATCCTATCCAGCCTTTGCACCTGCTAAATGGCCATGCCTCCAATTGCCAGCTTGGCAATGGAGGTTGTGACAGTTGCCGCAATGGGACCAAACTGGCAGGGACCCTCACAGATTCTTTTGGTTTGTCAGGACAACTCTTGCAGTAAAAAAATGGAAAAAGAAAGGCTGCTTCTGAATAAATGGAGGCTGAGAGTAGCCCTAAACTGAAGCCTCTTTAGAGGGATTGCCTGAGTTAGTCGCAAATGAATAAATGAATGTACTATTTACTTGGACAAAAGGGACACATTGCAGAAAATTTGATCACATTTTTCTGGACATTTATGGAGAAGAAAATTGGTAAAACTAATTTCCTTCTTTCCTTGCATTTTCTTGCTTTCTGTTTGTTTTGTGTTATCATCGGTCTCTTTTCTGCTCTTCAACCTTAATTCCCTTTTACAAAGGTGCAACCTGTGAAAGTTACTTGGCATAGATGTATTGAGTTGTTCTTGGAAACTTTTTCAGCTTTTCAGTCCAATTGCAAGATTGGATTATTTGCAGTATTACACAAATTACCTTGCTTTTCCTTTGTCGCAGGTAGTGAGTACAAGATTGCTACAGTACCGTTCCATAAATACTTTGCATCCATCTAAGCACCCTAAGAAACAGATGTAGTCATCCAAAAACTTTCATATATCATGGAAGGAAGGGAAAATATTTTCTCCCCATTGGTGACAACACAGTGGGAACCTATGAATCCCAAACAATAAGCTTTTATGTGCTATTTAGACCTTGCAGATATGGTTGCCTCATTGTGTTTTATAGCTTTGCAATTCCCATAAACACGGCGTACTTATAAAAAGCAAAACCACAACAATCCAAGAGGCCTCAAGAGAGAGACCAAGATTGTGCCTTTGGTTTAATATTTGAGTCACAGCCGAGTAGGGGAAGTAAGTAAAATGGGAGTCCTCTGTTCTCTATGACTAAACGTGGAAAATCAGGTCATGATTCAGATGTAAAGCTAGAAAATGGATTTTGTGGAGGTGTTGAGTTCAGTTTTCTGAGCAAGCCTGTTGAAGCAGAAATACAAATTGATGTAAAGGGCAATCAGTAAAAGACTGACATTCAGCCTAGGTTTTTTCTGTAAGGAAAAAATGATTCCTTGTATGCATTTCTGAGGTGGCTCAACAGCTCCTTCCATATTGCAAACAATAGTGTAACACCATCAAACTGTGGTGGGATTGGGGGCAGAAACTGGTTGTCTTGTTCGATATTCAGGGAATATATGCAAACTGAAGATATTTCATAGAGGGAGCAGAAAATACAACCCACCTGGGCAATAGAAAAATAATCCATAAATATCTGCCAGCAACTCTTGATATTTTGACAAATGTTTCAGTGCCTCAGCAGCAGCTGTTGCAGAGGAGAGGGAAAATGTTCACAGCCAATAGCATCAAAAAATTTATTACAGTTGTATTTTTCTTATCATTGAATTAGAAAATGCTGAACCAGACATTTTGAGATTGTCATGAGGAAATATGCTTCAAGAGCCTTCATACATACTAAAAAAAAATGTAAGTGCATTGTAATTGTCAGGCTTTATGGGCGCATCTGAGGTGCAAAAGAAAAGCAATTCATGGATTTGCTAAGCACAGTTCAAATGGCATGGCTGGAAAAAGAAAGGCAGCACACAAAATCACACAAAAACCATGATTTTAACATTAAATTTCTAAACCAGAAGCCCTGTAAATGGAGATTTCTCCATTTGGTTTACCAAAAGGAACAGTTCGCATTTTTTTAAAAAGAGAGATAAAAGTAAGAAAAACAGAATGCTCTCCAAATAACAACTCTAAACTGTGTCTTAAGCAAGAAGGCCAGGACTGGCGAGCCTCAGGTTCAAATTCCCATTCTACCACAAAGCTCGCTCTTGGGTCACTCACAATCTTTCAGCCTAGTCTACTTCACAGGGTTGATAAAATGTGGAAGAGAAAAACCATGCCTATTGCCTTGAGCTCACTGGAAGAAAGGCTAGCTATATAAAGCTAATAAATGAATGGATATAATCAGAAGCACCTTGAGAGTGATGTAAGTAAACCTAAGTTACATTTCTCTATTCAATCACAATTTTTAATAAGTCCTGTTCCGTGCTCAATAATCTTGGGGAACTTTTACCCGGCAGAGCCGTGGCCCATAGATTGCAGCAAAATACTGGGCAAGGTTTTGCCCAGTATCTTCTCTGTGTGATGGGCTTGTGGGAAAAAGCTGTCCCATGAGCCTTTGGGGGGGAAGCCTATATAAGGCTGCTTTCCCTGGAGCTCACAGCCATTTTGCTTCCTGCACACCTGCCCTCAGGTTAGAGCAATTTTGGGTCGCTGGGTGACAGGGCAGGAAATAAATTTCTCTCTCTTAACATGATTGGTACTTGTTGATACTTGGTTGTGGGCTTTTTCACCCTTCCCTCAGTGAAATTATGGCTTCCCTTTGTTAGGCGGAAGAACATTGTTTGTATGAGGGTGGAAATGGCATTGGTCAGGATCAGCATAGTATAGGGGGCTCCCCATAAGGTGCCTGAGGGGAGCATTGACCACGGCAAACCCAAGTGTGTGTTCTGTATCTGCCTGGTTGGAATCTTCACCCTGGTTCCCCGGCGAGACCTTGCTTGCTTGGCTTGTACCATGGCAAGGTTCAACACTGGCCGACTCCTGTCATACTGGTTTGGAGCGATCCAAACCCAGCAGATCTATTCCATCAACGTGGGGCTTGTGGAATGATGAACTGATCCTGGTACCCAATGCAATGCCAACCCTTGCGCTGCCTGCTGGTGTCAATAAAAAATTGGCCTGATTTTATCCCATCGCTGTTGTACAGTCTGGTTATTTTGCTGCTCTCATGAGTCACATACTGCAATTGCCCAGGCAAAGCAAAATATCCTAAGATATTATACACACACACACACACACACACACACACACACACACACAGTTCATCACTCTGAACTGTTTTTAAAGGTTCTGGGCATTATAGGAAAAACCCATCTCTATCAGCTGATATGCCCATTCAATTTTTGCAGCACAGCCTCAAACGTGGCTCCCCCTTTAGAATTCAAGGCATACACTATGTGCCCACATCTCCATCAGCTTTATCCATTAAAGGAAATAGGGCAGCTTTTGCCACCAAGAAAGCTGTATGCATACATCAGTGGCTGTTACTAGGGTGGTGGACTTCTGTGACCTCTTCTATGATTCGGAATAAAAAATGCTCTTGTTTTTGAGAGGGAGCTCAATGTATGCACCACTTACTTATGATCAAATTTCATGAAACATGAGCCAAGCTGATAGAGGTCCAATCCAGTACAGTGGTACCTCGTGTTGCGCAACCTCCGGGTTATGGAATCTTCAGGTTACGTCTGTGACAAACCTGGAAGTTTTGCGTTCTATCGTGCCGCGCACGTGCGCAGAAGCAGCACCTCTAGTTATGGATTTTTGGGGGTGCGCATGGCACCCCGAAATGAATTAAATCCATAACCAGAGGTACCACAGTATCACTAAAATGAAGAGAGGTTCTGCCACTTTCATAATTTTTAAACTGGTAGTCTTTCTTTAATCCGCTTTTATTGCAAATTTATTAAGGAAAAGAAACAAGTCAGGGAATAAAGCACAAAATGGAGAAAAGGAATAGAGACAAAAATATCAGCTCACGTTTGCAATATAATAAGCAACAATATTTTCTTCTTAATGTACACATACAGATTGATTTATGCCATTCGAATGTCTGGATAAGTTTCCAAACAAAGTTAGTGTTTATACGTTCAGATGTAGCAAGGGCATTAAGATCGAATGCAATGGGGCTTTCCTCTTTACTCCCCCCACTATGCATCCCCATAACCTCCCCATATCGGCTCTGGCAGGTTGAGGAAACCTCCCAGAACATGTTTTTTTTGGGGGGGGGGTGGACAGAGAAAATTCCATTATCAGGCAAGCAAAAATGCTTCTGCCAACAGAGTGATCTACTTAGTGCTACGTTGAATTTCTCCCATTATCCGGGTTTCCTCAATGTGCCATGTTTGTTTGTTTGTTAAAGGGACAATAACAGAATACATGGGAAAGAAGTTTACTAGTAAGGCAGGTGTAACTAACTTGTATGACCTTCCAGATGTTGTTCAATTCTCATCAAATGTAGCTAGCATGGCCAGTAGATGATGGTTTTTGTAGTCCTACAATGTCCATATCGTGAACAAACCCTGAGGCCAAAAAAATAAAAATCCGTAAGTGTTTACTGCCTGAGAAGCCATAATATAATTTTATAGATGTAAATAAGATTCTGGAGTCAAGTCTCAACTTCGGAGGAACTTTGGGATGTTCTAACTTCTCTGCAGCTAAAAAGTACTCAAACAGCATTTTAATATAGGCCATGTTTCGGTGTTAGCTTTTCATTCAGTGCTGCTTTAATTATGCAGACAGATAAAATTCATAGATGTTATCACAGTGCAGTGACCTTTGGACTTCGATTTAATACCTGAAGGAGCTGTTTCTAATTCATTCCTGGGCTCTTACACCCACCTATAATGCAAGACTGAGGGTGCTCAAAATGAGAACATTTAGATGAAGTTTGATTCACTGACCTGTTTCAGATTCAATTCACCTTGACCCAACTTTCACACCCACCTGGCTCTTCCCCTGTCTTCCTCCCTCTTTTCATCTCACCATCAATCTCGCTTGCATACACCTTGGTCTATTTTCTGTCTCTATTCAGTGATGCCATTGCCATTTCTCCATTCCTCATTTCCTATTTTGCGCAACGCTTTTGGTAGAAATGTCTTCTCCCTCCAATTCCTCTTGTTCCCTTAGCCAGTCTGATGTTCCAATCTGCTCTTTCTGTTGTGAATGCCAAAGGGGAAAGAAATCACTTTGTTCCTGCTCACAGGTGTGTGGGAAAGTCCCACTGAAATGAATGAGACACATCATATATAATTTTGGAAAGGGTTGCAGGTCAGGACATTACTCAAAGACTACCTGAATCTTTGGAAATTAATTAGGAAAGCCCTTACATGACCCTACCTCCCTACTCTAAGTCTTCTTTATTTATTTTTATTTTCAAACTCCCTCTTAGCAAATCACACAACCCCATTCTGCTTCCAAAATTGAGGTATTCCTCTTCCGTTCCCATGCATGGCATTTCCTATTTGGAAAAGCATTCAGCATATTCCCTTCCTTTTGGTCTGATTTTTCTCTCTCGGTACTTTCCCTATGCAACAAACGGCAGAAATGCAGACACCAAAATATGACATCGACCATAAGCATTTCTGACATACGCTTTGGCTAATTGTGACTATTTCTGTCAACGAAACAAACAAATAAAGTAGCACAGTGGAAGCAAGTTGAATTTGACATCTTTCCCATCGTGCAAGCGAGCTTTTGCTTCAGCAGAAAATCACCTGCGGCACTCCAAGCCCATAGCAACGTCTGTAGGTGTGACTCCTCAGAGAGGAAGGGCAGGGAGATGGAGTGTAACTAATAAATAAATAGCTGCAGGAAGTGAAAGGCAGAGAAGTTTTGAAAGCTCAGAGACGCTCAGTGCAAAGGTCACACCAATATATCACTGCCACAGCTAGAACTTCATAAACAAGACAAGCAGGGTTATGCTCTCCTTTGCCAGATTTCTGCAGACCTGGGGGCTCCTGTTTCCTTGGGAGTCCTTCTTTCATTGGCTAGCCTTTTAGAAGGAAAACCCAACTAAATAAAGGTATTTTGCCCAATCAAGTCCATATTTATAAAGACAAAACATAACAAAGAGACACAAGCTTTATAAGGCTTCTAGGCAAAATGCTAGAAGAAGAAGAGTTTGGATTTGATATCCCGCTTTATCACTCACCTTCAGGAGTCTCAAAGCAGCTAACATTCTCCTTTCCCTTCCTTCCCCCCAACAAACACTCTGTGAGGTGAGTAGGGAGCCAGTGTGGTGTAGTGGTTAAGAGCGGTAGTCTTGTAATCTGGGGAACCGGGTTCGCGTCTCCGCTCCTCCACATGCAGCTGCTGGGTGACCTTGGGCCAGTCACACTTCTTTGAAGTCTCTCAGCCCCACTCACCTCACAGAGTGTTTGTTGTGGGGGAGGAAGGGAAAGGAGAATGTTAGCCGCTTTGAGACTCCTGAAGGGGAGTGAAAGGCGGGATATCAAATCCAAACTCTTCTTCTTCTCTTCTAGGGCTGAGAGACTTCAAAGAAGTATGACTGGACCAAGGTCACCCAGCAGCTGCATGTGGAGGAGCGGGGAATCGAACCCGGTTCACCAGATTACAAATCTACCGCTCTTAACCACTACACCACACTGGCTCTCTGCTTAGCTCCTTCTCCTGCTGGCTTCTCTGGGGTCACTGGTGAAAGGCAGGATCAGTGCTCTGAGAATCACTCTGAGCAGCACCAGGAACCTGACTGCACCTGCCATTTTATTTTATTTTATTTTATTTTATTTTATTTTATTTTATTGCAAATAGGTTTTTGTTAGTTGTCCAATATATCCCCAATAATAGCCAGATTATAGCAGTATCAATTAATGCACCTACCATTTTAATTTCCCATGTTGCCTTGGAGAGATACTGCATCAGGAGCCTGGGGGCAGACCCAAAAGCCACATGCTACTCTAAGTATTTTATTTGAAATGTGTGTTTCTGGATATATATAAATTGTTACAGATCATCAAATCTTAGAGTTGGAAGGGACTCAAGGGTCATCTAGTCCAAGCCCCTACAGTGCAGGAATCTCAGCTAAAACAGGCATAGGCAAACTTGGCCCTCCAGATGTTTTGGGACTACAATTCCCATCATCCCTGACCACTGGTCCTGTTAGCTAGGGGTGATGGGAATTGTAGTCCCAAAACATCTGGAGGGCTGAGTTTGCCCATGCCTGAGCTGAAGCATCCATGACAGATGGCCATACAACCTCTGCTTAAAAACCTCCAAGGAAGGAGAGTCCACAACTTCCAGAGGAGGTTTGTTCCACTGTTGAAAAAGCTCTTGCTGTCAGAAAGTTCTTCCTGATGTTTAGTTGGAATCTCCTTTCTTGTAACTTGAAGCCATTGGTTCAAGTCCTATCGTCCAGAGCAGGAGAAAACAAGCATGTTTGCTCTTCCTTGTAAACCGTCAATTGTTTTCATCACTCATATACATTCTTGAGGAATAAAGTGTCCCTTTGGAGTTCAATGCACTGTCGTTCTTATAAGGTAATGTCAAAGTTCTTAATAATCACAAAGGGAAAAGTTATCAGTATCCTCACCTGATCAAAATAGCTTTTTGTTGTCATTTAGTCGTGTCCGACTCTTCGTGACCCCATGGACCAGAGCACGCCAGGCACTCCTGTCTTCCACTGCCTCCCACAGTTTGGTCAAACTCATGTTAGTAGCTTCGAGAACACTGTCCAACCATCTCGTCCTCTGTCATCCCCTTCTCCTTGTGCCCTCAATCTTTCCCAACATCAGGGTCTTTTCCAGGGAGTCTTCTCTTCTCACGAGGTGGCCAAAGTATTGGAGCCTCAGCTTCAGGACCTGTCCTTCCAGTGAGCACTCAGGGCTGATTTCCTTAAGAATGGATAGGTTTGATCTTCTTGCAGTCCATGGGACTCTCAAGAGTCTCCTCCTGCCCCATAATTCATAAGCATCAATTCTTCAGTGATCAGCCTTCTTTATAGTCCAGCTCTCACTTCCATACGTCACTACTGGGAAAACCATTGCTTTAACTATACGGACCTTTGTCGGCAAGGTGATGTCTCTACTTTTCAAGATGCTGTCAAAATAGGACAGGGTGTAGTCAATTATCATGCCTTGGAAAATGGGTCTTAAATGGCAGTTCATGATATCAGTCTAGTGTAGTAACTTCCATATTAAACTTATACATAGAAAACATTGACCTATAGCTAGCTAAGTCCTATTCTAAGTAGGCCCACTGAAAGTTTGTCATGTCCATTAATTTATCTGGGTTTACTGTAAGTACGGCTAACTTTGGATACAACCGAAAAGTTCAAATTCCCGTTCCACCATAAAGCTTACTAGATAGCCTTGCATAGCTTTTTCTCATTCCCCCTAATTTATTAAATTGGGTCATTCCAAATGGAAAACATTGCTCCAAGTGCCTTAGGTGAAGGGTGTTACACAATGTAACAAATAATCTTCCAGTGCAAATAAGTATCAAAGTAATGTGAACTCTCTGTCTCGCACATTTCCTTTCTACTTCTCAACTTTTCAGAACACGAAAGACAGGATGAAGAATAGTTAGAAGGAGGAGGAGGAGGAAGAGGGCTGCCCACCACCCATTAGACCCATTTGTTTAATAATAATAATAATAATAAATGTATTATTATTATTATTATTATTATTATTATTATTATTATTATTACCCCGCCCATCTGTCTGGGTTTCACCAGCCACTCTGGGTGGCTTACAGCACATAGAAAATTGTAAAACATTCAACATTAAAAACTTCCCTAAACAGGACTGCCTTCAATGTCTTCTAAAAGTCAGATACAGTGGTACCTTGGGTTAAGTACTTAATTCGTTCCGGAGGTCCGTACTTAACCTGAAACTGTTCTTAACCTGAAGCACCACATTAACTAATGGGGCCTCCTGCTGCCGGCACGCCGCCGGAGCATGATTTCTGTTCTCATCCTGAAGCAAAGTTCTTAACCTGAACCACTATTTCTGGGTTAGCAGAGTCTGTAACCTGAAGTGTATGTAACCTGAAGCGTATGTAACCCGAGGTACCACTGTAGTTGTTTATTTCCTTGACATCTGATGGGAGGGCTTTCCACAGGGCGGGCGCCACTACCGAGTAGGCCCTCTGCCTGGTTCCCTGTAACCTCACTTCTCGCAGTGAGGGAACCGCCAGAAGGCCCTCGGAGCTGGACCTCAGTGTCCGGGCTGATGTGGGTGGAGTTAGATGCCAACGATATATCATTTTCATATAGTTTTCTCTTAAACCCTAACATGCTGTAAATTTTATATCCATATTCCACAATCGTTCCCATGCTTCCATATCTGTATTATGACCCCTACTGCATTGTGGGCAGTATGAGCAAGCAAGGGATCAGCCGATCAAATCCTTACTAGCAAATTTGCCAGGGAAATCTGAAGCCTCTCATATTAAATACCTTCTGGAGGATAGGTCAAATGATATTACACTGACCGTGGCAAAGTTTCTTTCGGAGGTCGCAAGAAACAAAGACCATAATGCTCTAGACATAACAAAATGACTACCTCGGTCTCTTTCACCTGTTGTTTGGTTGTCTTAACTGTATCTTGTTTTGAAACTGTGTTGTGGGTCTATGGACCGCAATAAAGATATATATACAGTGGTACCTTGGGTTACAGACGCTTCAGGTTACAGACGCTTCAGGTTACAGACTCTGCTAACCCAGAAATAGTACCTCGGGTTAAGAACTTTACCTCAGGATGAGAACAGAAATTGCGCGGTGGCGGCAGCGGGAGGTCCCATTAGCTAAAGTGGTACCTCAGGTTAAGAACAGTTTCAGGTTAAGAATGGACCTCCAGAACGAATTAAGTTCTTAACCTAAGGTACCAGTGTGTGTGTGTGTGTGTGTGTGTGTGTGTGTGTGTGTGTAATGACCAATATCTAATGCCCAGTGTATCACTGAGGAACTCCTTCAACAATTGAAATTACCATTAAAGTTTAACCCTTGCTAGATCCAAGACCTGAAGAACTACAAGAGATTTAGGTAGCATGCACACTAACGCCCTGCCCCCCGAAGCTCACAACAATATATAAAAAATGCTCTTCATGTTTGCAATGATTTAAAGCTTTGCTCATAACCAAAGCAGATGCTACTCTAAACAGGAATAAAACAAATGCGATGTTGTTAATCCTGATTATCAGTGTGACAATGATTTGTGATTCATTAGTTGTTGGGGTGGTATGTTTTGGTGGGGGGTTTTGGGGTGGGGTGGGGGTGTTAATGGCTGAAAATAGACATGTTCGAAAGAATCATGGTTACCAGTGCCTTTTTGTAGTTGTAATTTTACTGTCTACTACACCTCTTTGACAAATCATGGTGACATTATGAAGAGCATCTTTCACTCATGTCAGAAGTGAACATTAAGCATACTTCAAAACTCGTTTCCAGCTATTTTAAAAGATATCACAAATGGAAGGCATGCTGTTTTAATCCATCAAGCACAGTAGCATATATTATGGTTTGGAATATAACCTTTAAAAAGCATCATCTATCGTTTGTGGAAATCATCAAAGTGCCATGCATTAGGTAGCGGTTGTTATATGCTATAAGCAGCAGCTAGCTTGGAATAACATTTTCACAGCAGGTTTACATGAATTATGCTGGCCTGACTATGATCACATTTATACTCTTGAATTATAATATTTTAAATGAAAAGACTGCATCGCATTAACAATCCTGCTTTATTATTTTAATTAATGTTATTCATAAGATAAAGTTAGCCAGTTCTGGCCATACTAAGCTTATGGGAATAGCGTTAAGACTTCACGTCAAGCAGATGTTTTATAGCTGCAATAATGGAATATAAACAACTAGCTAAGCACAGTTTTATTGAACACAAAGCTCTGCAGTTGGAAAAAGCAAAAACAGCAAAACAAGGAAAAAGCTGGATAGTATTCTTGTGTGAAAGATGCCTTTTATTTTTATTTTTTGGATGACATGATGGTCTGTTTTTCTGAAAAGAAAATATATCTAAGCACACCCACGGCATCGCTGTCTCTGAATACTAGTTGCTCAGAGTCCTGTTGTGCTCAGGTCCTACTTGCAGGTAAAGGTAAAGAAATGGAATGCAGGTGGTGCTGTGGTTTAAACCACTGAGCCTCTTGGGCTTGCTGTTCAGAAGGTTAGCGGTTCGAATCCCCATGATAGGGTGAGCTCCCATTGCTCTGTCCCAGCCCCTGCCAACCTAGCGTTTCGAAAGCACACCAGTGCATGTAGGTACCACTGTAGCGGGAAGGTAAACAACATTTCCATGTGCTCTGGTTTCCGTCACGGTGTCCCATTGCACCAGAAGTGCTTTAGTCATGCTGGCCACATGACCCACAAACCTGTCTGTGGATAAACACTGGCTCCCTCAGCCTGAAGCGAGATGAGTGCCTCAACCCCATAGTCACTTTTGACTGGACTTAACCATCCAGGGGTCCTTTACCTTTTTTTACCTTACTTGCAGACTTCGGTTTGGCCCCTGTGAAAGCAAAACGGTGGGCTTGACGAGCCACTGGCCTGATTCAGCAAACTCTTCTTATGCCCTCATTATAACCAGGAGCTCCCAGCCCTCATGAGAATAGGGAGATCAACATGTCATAGGATCTTTATTTGCGTGCCAAGACCCCCTCCCCCCAGGAGAAATAAATACACACTGACACAGAATTTTAGTTTAAAGGTTAATGGGCAAAATTTTAGGCCACAACTTTATTGATTACAGCAATGTGAGTGATCTTGGCTTAGGCATTGGTGGAACTATATCTGACTCCTGCCTGCCTTGCAGGAAGTCTGGAAGGGCAAACAACCAAACATGAGAGCTCTGTCAATGGCAACCAACTGAAGCTCACCCCGGGGTTCCAGTTGGGTCCTGGCATGGCCCTAGCCCCTCAGGTGGACTTGGGATGAGATCCAGACCCACGGATTCCTTTAGCAGAATACCCTTGTACCTGGAGGGGCAGGTGATGGCTGAACCTCCCCTCCCCCACATCACAATAAGCCAATGCCTAACCGCCAAACCTTACAAAAGTTGTGACGATTGCTAAGAGGTAGGTGAAAACCAAATGGCCAGTGCCAATTTTCCAAATGGGAAAAAATCCTACCCGGCCCCTATGTGGCATTCATACGGCGCTCCCGGTCGTCTCACGGACTATTGACCCATACACCACTCATCTGCTGCCACCAACCAGGTTCTTCCTGGTAAATCACTTAGTCCAGTCAGGTTCTCAACTTAACAACGAAGAGTGTAGTTTATTGCAAACACATACAAACATTAACTGCATTCGAAACGCTGTTACCCTCTTAGTCTTATTTTATCCTTTCTCTAACTCTTCTACCTCCCCTCACACAAGAACCAACTGCACTAACTGTCTCTCTATTTCCATCTGTCTGCCGACTGCTTTTCCCAACTGCTTCTTCCCAACCAACTAACTACTAACAACCCACTGTCTAAACCTCAGGCTAAGCCCTTTTATAAACAGGTAGGCTCCACCTCTGGCTTTTCTATTGGTCTACCTATTAACTCTTTCTCTCCCCCTGTACAGACATTTTCAAAAGAACGGGCAAACGCCACACCCTGTTCCAAAACAGGCGAGCAACCGAAGTCCAGAGCAAGGCCAAAGCAAGCACCTAAAATAAAAGGGCGGGCGGGTGGGTGTTTGGTGGCACAAAGCCAGGTGAAGCCCCAGCAACACGCTGCCACCTTTTATATGCCCCCACGATCATGCCACCAATCTCTAATTGGCCAATAGGCCATGGTGTGACCTTGGGGCCATCGCATGGGCCAGGCTAAATCCCACAAGCCCTCAAGAATAGTGGGGGAGGGTGCCTTAGGCCCATGCACAAAGCGGACCCTTGATTAGGAGGATCAAATTACTCATGAGAGGAGTGAGGTCTGGTAGGACTTAGAGAAGGTCTCGCCTATGTGACTCAGCCAGACAGGCTAAACAAGCAATATGACTTGCTCAACCACCATAAGGGCTCAAGGTTATCCCACACATTTGCTAGTCATCAAGCTGAGACACGGGACACGGGTGGCACTGTGGGTTAAACCACAGAGCCTAGGACTTGCCGATCAGAAGATCGGTGGTTCGAATCCCCACGATGGGGTGAGCTCCCGTTGTTCGGTCCCAGCTCCTGCCAACCTAGCAGTTCAAAAGCATGCCAGAGTGCACGTAGATAAATAGGTACCGCTCCAGCAGGAAGGTAAACGGCGTTCCCGTGCACTGCTCTGGTTCGCCAGAAGTGGCTTAGTCATGCTGGCCACATGACCCAGAAGCTGTATGCCGGCTCCCTCGGCCAATAAAGCGAGTTGAGCGCCGCAACCCCAGAGTCGACCACGACTGGACCTAATGGTCAGGGGTCCCTTTACCTTTACGCTGAGACCCAGAAATGATGCTGTCAGGGGCTCAGGAGCAGAGGCACAGGGAAGAGAGGGAATGGAGAGCGAAGGGGAAGAATCTGAGGGAAGTGTAGGGGAGTATGACAGTGAACTGAGAGATTCCATGAGCTTCTCCAGCAAATCAGAAGATTCCCAGAAGGGGGCGCCTATGGCCAGGGCAAGGGGGGTCCCAGGGGGGGACGCACCAGAAACAAGAGGTCAGCGGGGACTCCCAAAGCAGCAGCTGGAGATCAGGACCAGCTTCCCCACCAGAGCGTAGTGGGGGGGAAGAGTCCCACGCATCAGGGCCAGCGTCTCCTCCAGCAGGGAGCCCAGCTAGCCCCCCCGAAGGGGGAAGCAGTGACAGGAGCAGTGTAAAGGTCAGGAGGAAGGTTGCCGGCTGGGCGCGCACGCCAAGTTCAAATATACAGGCGCGCGAGACAGCAGGAAACCCGGATGGGGAACCAGGTCCTAAAGCCCACCGGAGGGAGGGGGAAGAATCAGGGGACTCAGTGTCAGAAGAGTCCAGAAAAGGCGAAACCCCAGCGGGCAGGCGGACCCAGAGGAGGAAGGAGCAAAGGAAGAGGTGGAGCGAGGCTAGAGTCTTAAACTGGCGTCTGGGGGGAGGAGAGTCAGACGGAGCTTCAGCGGTCTAGCGTTGAGACGTAGAGCTGCGCGCCGCGGCTTGGGAATCGAAACTGAACCTTAATAAAGACTTTGGTATATAATAAGAACTGGCGTTGGTCCTCTGTGAGCTGGGACCTTGGGCAGCTCTGACAGATGCTTTTAATGCAATCAATAAGAAAAAATCCCAGAGTGCGGACTTACTCTGCTGCCCGGCTCATCGGGGTGCCACTCCTTATGGGTCTCTCTGGTCAGCAAAAGAAGGCGTCTCCAGCCAAGTTAAAGAAGCAAAACATTGGTCCATAGACATGATCCTTATTTGTTGCAGCAAGGTTCAAAAACACAAAGAGTAAGAACCTGAGCATGGGGTTGTGTGAACTTTTAAGGCCTCTCCTCATTTCCCATAATACATTTTTCAACAGCATCATCGACACATCACAAATACGTCACAAAGTAGGAGTGTTTGGCATGTACAAACATGAGCCTATCCAGTGTGTTTTTTCTTTAAAAAAATATTTAGGGGTACTCTCATTTTGACTCAAGGAAATCACCATTTTATAGTTCAAATCGGGGAAAATAAATACAATGGAATGCAGTGGAACCTCAGTTTTTGGAACTCCCAAGGCAGTTTCTGTATTGAGTTTTTCATATTAATTTTTCCATTTTCAGTTTTCAGTTTTTGAATTTTTCGGAACTCGAACAGTCTTCCGGAACAGATTACATTCGAAAACTGAGGTTCCACTATAGTACATTACTATTATTGGGGGGGGGTTGGGGTGTTGAGCAATAGGGCTTTTATTTTCAGCCAGAAGTTGCTGGAACTCAGTTCTGGTACCTCTCAGGTGGGCACCATTGCCATTATAAGAGAACAAGGGAGGTGTTCGTGGTGAGTTCCAGCACCACTTTTTCTAGAAAAATAGCACCAAGCACCACCCACTAGTGTGGATGGGAAACCCTGAGAGAGTTCAATTACAACCACTCACGTGCAAATGAATGCGCACAAAAGCACACACAGAAAAATCAGATCTGTGCATCCCATATATGCGTTAACACTATGGTGTGTGCACAACCCATGTAGGTCATGTCCCTGAACTTCCCCTCCATGGCCAGAGTTAAATGGTTTGAGCATAGATTAAATTCCTGTCTACTGTCCTTCAGGTCATCAAGTTCAAGGCTTGCTTTAGGCTTGGTTACTAATACATATTCCATCAAAAACTCTATTAGCTGACCATTGATAAAATGTCAAGAGCCTCTCATTCTGACATGGTTTGTACTCTTGAAACACTGCTGGGTCCTCTATGCTTGGAAATTTGCATGGAATTAGAGCTCTTCTTCGAAAACAATCTCTTCTACGGACTTCTCTTTTTAATTGTTTGAGTTGATGACCTCTTTTTGCTTATTTGGCATTTGTATTCTCTCTCTCTCTCCTCCCTCCCTCTCAGTTTTAGTCTCAAAGGAAAGGTATACAAGAGGAGATCAAAGTTCAGCTTTTCTATACGCCATGTGTACAGGTCAGCCACTGACATACAATTTTAGCAGTCGCTCACCACCCCCTCTCCAGAATTGCTTATTTTCATTGGAAAAGAACCTTCCCAGGCCGATGAGTTTTTGTTTTCATTACAGGGGATACGGCGTTCAGATCTGCTCGGTATTGTCTTATAAATCTTAGTTCATCTTGTGTGACAAGGGTGTAAATTGTCTCTAAGCAAAATGCCAAGAAACCTCCACCCGTCGCAGAAAGGAGGTTAGAACTGTCTCTCTTCATTGAAGCAAGGGGAAAGTTGTAGCTTCGCAGAAATGAGGAACATATTATTGGGGGGGGGGGGAGCAGAGGACCTGATAGACTGTAACGAAATGCTCACTTGCTCACACTTTACTTGCAAGGTAGGACAGGCAGGAAGGCACTCTCTCATAGAATTTCCAAAATCTGAGTACATGTAATCTGAATGTATTCACAAAGAAAAGACAGGCCTCTTAGAAGACTTTCCTTTTCCTTGTGAAACCTTGGAGCACAGACTGAAAATTATGCAAGTGGGTTAGACTGATCCTCAGTTAGCAAAATGCTTAATCAAGTCCGTAGGTTTAACACAAGTCTTTTATTACAGGAGTCCAGAGAAAGTGAGGGAGAGGAAGCAGAAGATGCATCAAAAGGAAAATAAACAGTAATTGCTCACTAATCCTAGACTGATAGTCCCCCAGGAAAGGAAATCTTTAGCTGACATGCATCAAGCAGGGAGCATGGGTTGGAGAGGAACAGCAATGATTCTCTAGGCAAAGCCAACATGGTATTATGAGTTTTGGATGTTAAACTGGATGCCAGACCCTTGTAATCCTGGATCCAGCAAGTGTGTGATGGCCTGGGAATCCGATTCAGAGGCTGAACCGGAGGAATCCTAGCCTGCACAGGAGTCCCCGCCTCCAGGGCCGGCTGAACTGGGGCAGGGCCTTGATTCTGAAGTGCCTGCACCTGTGCCGGATCCTCAGGAGCAGGCACCAGTTGAATCCACTCTGGCTCCGGAGGTGGTTGAGGACTCAGTGCCTACAGGTGAGTCTCCCCCTGGGTCCAGTAACCCTTCAGCTTCTCCTGAACTGCAGAGGCTCAGGGCAGAGAGGCGAAGGGAACTGGTTTCTCCCAGGAGGAGTGCTCGCCTTAAGGTCAGGAGAGGCGGGTCTCCTGGGGGCCGGGACCGCCCCTGGCCTCAGAGAAGATAAAGGCCAGTCAGCCCGGTCCCAGGTTGCGGGAGCAACATCGTTGAAAAGCTGTTTCGGCCAGCATCCAGTCCTGTTCCTCCAGAGTTCCTGTCCTTGCCCGGCTTCTTGCTGTGGACCCCGCTTCACCCGAGGAGGACTGTCTGCCGGCCCTCAACTCAGGTCCTGGACCTCGCCCCACGGTAACCTCCCCCCTGGACCAGCACAAAGTGTTAGAATTTAATCAAGGTTTTTAATTCTTGGAATAGCCAGGCTAGCTTCCTGGTGAGGTGATAGCCTGGGTGATGGGCCGTTAAGGGGTTCGGTGCAAGGCAGCAACAGATAAATCCAGACTTTAGAGTGTTTGGAAGGAGTCAAACATCCCACAAAAGGAGTCATCATCCCACAAAGGTTTCCCTAAAAAGCCGCAGAATAATGGTGGAACAACTCTGAAGATGGGGCAAGGAGTATTTCCCTGGGGAATGCATTCCACAGTGCAGGCTTCATGTTTGAAGAAGCCCTGCCCCTTTTCTCCAAAAGTAGGGGAACAGAGGCAGATTTAGGAGAGCACAATGGGTTCGGTCACACTGGCTGCAGAAACTTAGGAGCACTGCAGGCAGCGCAACAACTATGATGTAGATTGGAAGGTGAGAGGCGGGGGGGCACTGAATTTTGGCATTGCACAGGATGCCACAGAAATTTGAGTCCCCAAGGTCCGCCACTGGAGAGAAAGCCATGCCAAATCTTTGCTTGAATCCAAGGCTGTGGGAATGGGAGAAACAGGAATATTTTATCAGGTTAGTGCCGTGAACCCCTCCATCTCAGGCTGAGGTTGTTTCCAGAAGGAAACACAGCCCCTGGGTAAACTCCAGGAACCCCTGAAATCTCACGCACCTCTTGGAGATTTGGGTGGCATGCAACAATATTTTCTAGACTAACCTTTTTAGATTATCCAACAGACAATGACAGAGAGTGGGGAAGAAAAGTGAGGATCAGAAAGCGTCCTGGGGTACACCAGATGACAATATTTATTAAACCTATTTATTATGTTTCGGCAAAACCGTGACCCCATGGGTTAGAGTGCTGAAGGCTCATTGTATCGGCTCATTGTATCAGGTGCCATGAAATGTGTGGTTTTCACTGCCAAATGTTGCAGGTATTTTGCACCACTTTTGAGTGAAACGGACGACACCGGGTTTTTGGTAAAACCATGACCCCGCGGGATAGGACACTGAGGGTTCATTTTGTGGGGCACCATGAAATATGGGGTTTTCACCGTCAAACTTTGCAGGGGGCCTTTGGCTTGTGTATAGCGGTGCTTTGCTGTGAATTGGATGTCAGGTTTTCGGTGAAACCATGACCCCATGGGATAGGGTGCTAAAAGCTCATTTTGTGGGGTGCCATTAAATGTGGGGGTTTTCCCTGCCAAACGTTGTATGAGGAAGCTTATAGCTGTTTGGCACCACTTTCGAGTGATTTGGCCGTCATCAGGTTTTTGGCAAAATTGTGCAAAATAGGAAAAATTGTGTTAGGGCGCCAAGGGTTGATTTTATGGCCTATTGTGAAATGTGGAGTTTACCCCACCAAACATTGCAGGGGACAATTTGCAGCTGTTTGGCACCACTTCGAAGACACTGAAAGGCCAAGCTCTGTGTCTCTTTGTTACAGCTTGTCACAGAGCCAGCCCACATGCTGCTCTGCTCTATGGAGCAAGCTTGCTTCCCCCTGCTCCAGAGGGCAGGACTTGAACCGATAGCTTCAAATCACCAGAAAGGAGATTCCGACTAAACATCAGGAGGAACTTTTGGACAGTAAGAGCTGTTCGACAGAGGAACAAACCCCCTCGGGAGGTTGTGGACAAACTCCTGGGAGGTTTTGAAGCAGAGGTTGGACAGCCATCTGTCATGGATGCTTTCGCTGAGATTCCTGCATTGCAGGGGGTTGGACTGCAGGACCTTCCAGGTCCCTTCCAACTCTACAACTCTATGATTCTGATTCTATTATTCCTGTTGGTCGCTGCTAACCCGGTGAAAAAAATGTTTGCCCCCCACTTTACATCACCCACCCTGAAATTCTAAACCTCTTTGATCTCTGCCCACTAATTCACAATTGGAGGAGGGTCTCCACCCTTCCTTGTCTGCCACATCTCAACCTTCTTGGATGGGTTAATGATTTTCCATCATCAGCCTTTGTTCTTCCAGTAACTCCCATTCAACTAGCTCTGCGAAGCTGGCTTGGCTTCTGAGCATAAACAGAGGGCTTCTGTTTTTTTGGCACTGTTTAATCAAACCTTGATTAATTCTAACTTCTGCTAATTCCAGGATTTATGGGTGACTTGTGCCCACAGACTTTGGCCCCCAAAACTGTCGGGATTCACAGAATGCTGTGTGAGATAGTAAGTCTGCAGGCTTGAGTTTGCTAGCTGATGCAACTGGCTGATGCAATCAGCCTGCAATTCTTTCTATGGAAGTGCTGGGTCAGAATAACTCAGCAGTAATGGGCTGACAGTTGGTTGGCCTTCATCAGTTTAAAAGGGAAACCTGTCCAGCAGTAAGGGGGTGGTGTAGAAGAGTGTGGTCAGAGAGAGGGGGATAGAAAGGTCTTCCTATTTGCCTTAAGGTGCAGCCAGGTACTCTGTTTGACTGTATGAACTGCTTGTGTATTTTAGCCTTTAGATATTTGTATATATTTGTTGTTGAGTCGTTTAGTCGTGTCCGACTCTTCATGACCCCATGGACCAGAGCATGCCAGGCACTCCTGTCTTCCACTGCCTCCTGCAGTTTGGTCAAACTCATGCTGGTAGCTTCACAAACACTATCCAACCATCTCGTCCTCTGTCGTCCCCTTCTCCTTGTGCCCTCCATCTTTCCCAACATCAGGGTCTTTTCCAGGGAGTCTTCTCTTCTCATGAGGTGGCCAAAGTATTGGAGCCTCAGTTTCACGATCTGTCCTTCCAGTGAGCACTCAGGGCTGATTTCCTTAAGAATGGATACGTTTGATCTTCTTGCAGTCCATGGGACTCTCAAGAGTCTCCTCCAGCACCATAATTCAAAAGCATCAATTCTTCGGTGATCAGCCTTCTTTACGGTCCAGCTCTCACTTCCATACATCACTACTGGGAAAACCATAGCTTTAACTATATGGACCTTTGTTGGCAAAGGATGTCTCTGCTTTTTAAGATGCTGTCTAGGTTTGTATATATTTGTATATACAGTGGTGCCTCGCAAGACGAAATTAATTCGTTCTGCGAGTTTTTTTGTCTTGCGAACTTTTCATCTTGCGAAGCACGGTTTCCCATAGGAATCACCAAAGTCTTCAAAAACCTCAAAAAAGGCTACCACACTGCGTGCTATGAGTTGCTCCTCGAAGTCAAGTCGCAACTGCACCTCTTCAAGCAATGCACCCTGGGTATTAACGGTTTTAAGAAAAAGGAAACAAACAAACTTGCAAGTCGTTTTCGTCTTGCGAAGCAAGCCCATAGGGAAATTTGTCTTGCGAAGCAACTCAAAAAACGGAAAACTCTTTCATCTTGCGAGTTTTTCATCTTGCGAGGCATTCGTCTTGCGAGGTACCACTGTATAGCTCACAATAAATATACTGCACTGCACTGAAGAACCTGGAACTCTGAGCATTTCTGCTAAAGCGCTGCAGAGAATTCGCGACATAAACTTATAATGATACCTTGTCTACACCAGAGGAGGGCAGGTGGGAGAGACAGTAGTCTATGTAGCAGATCATGACAGGTAGCAATTTCAGGTAGCTAGTCTGTACAAAACTGCTAACTGCTTGATTCTTGATTTTTATTTTTATTTTAATATTTGGATTAAGGACACTGTGGTACATACTGTGGAAAGAATATGACAAAAGGTGCATTTGAAACAATCCTGATACAGCCAACCAACCTAATTAGACCTGCCACCTGCTTCCGCCTGACAGCCCTCCTAGGCTTGTCTTGCTGGCTGCAAACAAAATAATGATGAAAATAAATTATTGTTAGTTTTTCACTGGCACATTCGATGCTGTCGAAATCTTCTTCCCAACTGCACGTTATTCAGCAGCTGCATGAAATATTGGCCATTTTGAGAGGCAAAACTGGGCAGCAGGACATATAGAAATATGTTTTTTAGTGTTTGTTATCTTCTGTTTTCTTGATGTATGTACTACATTGAGGCTGCTACTTCGCCACAGTCCCAAAAATTCCCCATGAAGAGAAATTGTTTGTTAAACAGCTCTGTGGGGGGAATAGGGGTCTCCTACCAACTCTCATTATCCTTAACAAATGGCCACTTCCTGGATTCTTTGAGGAGAGATGTGCCTGTTTAAAATGATATGATACTGCTTTAAATTTATATCCCCTATGGGGCCCAAGTTACACTGTCTTGAGTAGTTTTTACTTCAAGGTAAGCATGTACATAATTTCATTTCCCATGAAATGATATATAATGAAACGAAAACGATGTTTAAAATAACATTTGTAAAAAACAACAAAACAACAAAACAAAACAAAACCAGAAGCTTTTCTTTTGGGAATTATAGGGACAGAACTACCTAAACTGTATAGAAACTTATTCATGTATGTGACTACAAGCGGCAAGAATGTTACTCGCCCCAAAATGGAAAGAAGCAGAAGTCCCAGCAAAGGAAGAATGGATACAAAAACTTATGGAATATGCAGAAATGGCGAAACTTATCTTGATTTCTTATTTTTCCGTTAACAAACTTTCTATAAAAGAATGGTTTATTGAATATTTACAGATAAATTGTAAACAGATAAGATCATTGGCAGGATTATTGTAACAACCTGCAGTTTTATAAGAGTATATATTAAAAGTAGATGAATAAATGAGAAAATAAAGTTAATTTGGATATGCAGGAGATATTAAAAATAAATTTAAGGAACCGCAGAAAGAGAGGGAAGGAAGTCAATTTTTGAAATGTTAAAATGACTGTGAAATTAGTGAAATGTATAAAGCTAGTGAAATATATAAACTTGAAAAGTATAAATAAAGTTGGAAAAACTGAAAAAAGCGTGTACATAATTTCAGCCAGGTAGCAACTCATCTTTCAATGTACAATAGACTTCCATATGTTAGAAAAAAGTTAAGCAATTCACACTAACTAGATGAGCGTACTTAGCACTAGACTGGCTTATTTTGTGGTTACAATCGACATACAATAATATTATATAGTATTCAAAAATATGATGGATAACCCATTTTGAAGACTCATTGTCAAATATCTGGAGCTTTAGGGATTAGTGCCTGCTTATTCATCATATGGAGAGGAAAGTTTCTTTTTCAAAAATGACACATCTTCACAGCTACTATAAATATGTCCTGAGTGGCTTAACTACTCTTTTATTAAGGATCTCTGAAATTTATATACTTCCATGTGTTATACTACGCATTCCTAGCACAGTACTGCCATTTTTATGCTTTCCTCCGGCAGATGTCATTTACGCTTAACTTTGATGTGAATAGCTGGCCTTCACTACACAAAATGATGTGCAGACAAATAAAACATATGGGCTCCTGCCGGATGACGGACAAAAATAGTTTCCTGAAGTGTGCAAAAAAACCCCAAAACCCAACAACCTCAAAACAACAGCAACAACCCACCATGCTACTTCACTTCAACTGATGTTTACATTTTCCTGTGTTTGGTTTTTACATCGCAGCAATTTGTAATCAGGAGCCCGCAGGTGAGTATTTTTGTGCGCTTTGTCTTTTGTGGCATTCGGAGGTGTAAGAGACAGCTTTTGTTCTGTTCGTCTGATGTGCTGCGGCTCTGATGCTCAGGAAAACAAAGCACAAGCTCGGCACATCACTGATTTTTGGCATCTGTCCATTTCAGGCTGAGCTCTGCAGGGTATTCCAAAGCAAGCCAGGATTGTTGCGAAGATGGATATTCACCTTCGACGTTCTTCTAATTCTATGCAAAGCTATGCAGTTAGGCAATGTGGCCGGTGTGAAACTGATAAGCAGCCTCGAACATGGGGAACGAACCTTTATTTCTCTGTTGGAACACCCATCAGTGTAACTGTATATTTGGTAGCCATTCCTCTGTTGCATGATAATATTGTGATGCTCATGTTTTACCTTCTCCTGAATGCAGTAGCTGGATGTTCGATGAGCGCAGCATCCTGTAAGCTTGTATTCTCTGCTGAGAGCATGGCCAGGGGTTGCCAGATTCTTCCCTGAAATCAGATTTATGGGGGGTGAAAGTTGCATTCATGATGTATACTACAGTCAATCATTTTTAAGACCCATTCCTGGTTGTGGCACCACCTCTTGGGCTTGCTGTTCAGAAGATGAGCAGTTCGAATCCCCACAATGGGGTGAGCTCCCGTTGCTCTGTCCCAGCTCCTGCCAACCTAGAAGAAGAAGAAGAAGAGTTTGGATTTGATATCCCGCTTTATCACTACCCAAAGGAGTCTCAAAGCGGCTAACATTCTCCTTTCCCTTCCTCCCCCACAACAAACACTCTGTGAGGTGAGTGGGGCTGAGAGACTTCAGAGAAGTGTGACTAGCCCAAGGTCACCCAGCAGCTGCATGTGGAGGAGCGGAGACGCAAACCCAGTTCCTCAGATTGCGAGACTACCACTCTTAACCACTACACCACACTGGCTCTCTCGAACCTAGCAGTTTGAAAGCACGGCAGTGCAAATAGATAAATAGGTATCACTGTGGCAGGAAGGTAAACAGCATTTCTGTGTGCTCTGGTTTCCGTCATGGTGCCCCGTTGTGCCAGAAGCTTCTGTTAGGTCCATCATGAGACGTCAGCCAGCTTCCAGACGCAGATACCAGCAGCCTTCAAGCAAGCAAACTTGCCTTATTATCGCTCCCTCGCATCCCACTGCCAGAGGATTGCCTCCTTCCGTTCACCAGTTTGCCTCCTCCAAGTGAAATAAACCTGGGCAGTGCTGAATGCCACATCCATTGTCAGGTGTGTCCTGCTGAAAACAGAAAAGAGCTTTCCCCTTGGCCTGACTTTATATCCACTCGGTTGCCAAGTGCTTTTATGACATCACAAGAAACCAACAGCCAATGGCAACAGCTGGGGGAGGCATCATCTTCACTGCTTTGAGCCTCACAATGGCAAGTGGACCTACCAGTGATTGTGTGCTTGTTTATTTGGGATGTGGGTAGAGCTGTGGTCTAAACAACTGAGCCTCTTGGGCTTGCCGATCAAAAGGTCGGCGGTTCGAATCCCCGTAACGGGGTGAGCTCCCATTGCTCGGTCCCTGCTCCTGCCAACCTAGCATTTCTAAAGCTCACCAGGACAACTAGATAAATAGCTACTGCTGCGGCAGGAAGATAAATGGTGTTTCCATGTGCTCTGGTTTCCGTCACGGTGTCTCATTGTGCCAGAAGCTTCTGTTAGGTCCATCATGAGACATCAGCCAGCTTCCAGCCTTCAAGCAAGCAAACTTGCCTTATTATTGCTCCATAGCATCCTACTGCCAGAGGATTGCCTCCTTCCATTCACCAGTTGGCCTCTTCCAAGTGTGTTTGCAGAATTTGAAGTTCACAGCATGTTTTTCTTTGAAGCAGAACTACCTGAAAATGATTCACAGATGGTATTTATCTCTGAGTAGACTTTTATAAGACTGAATCAGATAAGTGCTGGAGATGCAAAGAGGTTGAGGGAATGTTTTTTTCATATGTGGTGGACTTGTAAAAGGGTAAAAGAGTATTGGGAAATGATCCATAATGAATTGGGGGGGGGTGTTTAGAAGTACTTTCCCCAAAACACCAGAGTCCTTTCTGTTGGGGATAATTCAGACTGTAATTCCCAGGTGACAAAAAAGGTTATTTATGTACACTACTACTGTGGCCCATGTTTTGTTAGCCCCAAAATGGAAAATGAGTGAGGTCCCAACCAAAGAAGAGTGGCAACTTAAATTGACAGAATATGCACAGCTTGCAGACTTAACATATAGAATAAGAGAACAAGAAGAACATATGTTTAAGAGAAGATTGGAAAATGTTTATTGAATATATGAGAAATAACTGCATACAGCTAAAAACACTGGCAGCATTAAGATAAATTCAACAGTGTCAATAAGTCATGATGGATGTAATAATGGAATACTGAATGATATAGTTTTTTGTAAAATATGCAGGGATTTATATGTAAAATGAACCATGGAAAGAGAAGAAGGGGTGTCATTGTCATTTTAAGGATGTTAAAAACGAGTGCTTTAAATTGTAAAACGGAAAATTTAATAAAATTAAAAAGGTAAAGGGACCCCTGACCATTAGGGCCAGTCGTAACCGACTCTGGGGTTGCGGCACTCATCTTGCTTTATTGGCTGAGGGAGCCGGCGTACAGCTTCCGGGTCATGTGGCCAGCATGACTAAGCCACTTCTGGCGAACCAGAGCATCACACGGAAACACCATTTACCTTCCCATCAGAGCGGTCCCTATTTATCTACTTGCACTTTGATGTGCTTTCGAACTGCTAGGTTGGCAGGAGCAGGGACCGAGCAATGGGAGCTCACCCCGTTGCGGGGATTTGAACCGCCGACCTTCTGTTCGGCAAGTCCTAGGCTCTGTGGTTTAACCGACAGCGCCACCCGTGTCCCTTAATAATAAAATTACACACACAAAACAACAACAGCACACAAATTGCAGGAGCATCTGGGCTGAGGTACATCTGGAGAGTCCTTTCCTTCCCTGCTGCAGTCTCAAAAAACAGTCCACTCGCTCCAGGTACTACCAGTTTGGCATGAGGTAAATTTCCCATTAGTGCCACTGACAGCTTCCATCTCCCCAAGACTAATAGTAGCTGTTGACCAGGACTTTTTTTGTTGTTGTACTGCAAATTTCTCCAGATGGTCAGTCTTATGCAAATTCCTCCTAATAAATATTTTTTCTGGGCCATTTTGCCTGATATACACATTTTCCAAATCAGTTTCCCCATATACAGTGAATTTTTTTTGTGTGTGTGTGCATTGTGTACAAATTACCTGGCTGAAGAACTCCACTGCAAAAGTCTGAGCAATGCAATTTTTAAGGTGGGAGGTCGCTGAGTTTTGGTCCACCAATTGTTTGGGAAAATATGAATTAGTTAAGTTTGCCTTTAGGGGCTGACATGCACCCCTCTGAACACTTTTGTCCTTGCATGCCCAGCATGAAATCATGTAGAGGGTTTGTATCTTCTTTTAAATCTATGAACTCCTGGAAATTCTGCTCATTCGGCTTAGTATGTCCCAAAAGGCAATATTTTCATGCTTCACTTTTTCCAGTATTATGACAGTCTGTGTGTGAAAAATGGTTGTCAGTTTTCTTCCACTGCTACAGCTTGTTTTTGCCTCCAGTGGTACCATAACAAGCACATTAGCCATTTGCTGAAACACGGGAAATTGATGCTTCTCCTTTTTCTGGGCTTAAAAAGATCATCTTTAAAATGGCCTTCCAGCCTACTGTGGAATTTGCTTACTCAAGCAAAATTCCCATGAAATCAATTGGCTCGTGCTAAGACTTGGAAACTTGGTTCATGTGTGTAATTCAACCTTTTACAGAAGTTCAATTTAACAGAGCTTAACCCTTCTTCTGGACATCTCCACAAGGACAACTCATGACCTTAAGCAACAAGACAACTTTCTAGCAGTACAAAAAGATTCTTGTTTTTTCCTCTGCTCTCTTTGATTCTCAATGGAAATGAAGCACCATTGTTTTCTGTAGCTAGTGTATATATTGCCATCTGAAAAGCTCTCCCCACAAGTGTATCATCCTTGCCTATTTGTTTCTCATTCAATATACTATTAGTAATAATATTATATATATATATATATATATATATATATATATATATATATATGGTGTGCATATATCTGTGTGTGTGTGTGTGTGTGTGTGTGTGCATATATGCATATATATATATGTATATTATAGTAGCTTATATATAGTATACAGCATAATTTTCAGCGGTAAGGTCCTAAAGGGATAGAGGAGAAGAGAACCATTAATCCGAGACTTCCGGAGGCGGCGCGAAATTGTAATGGCGGTCCTCTTCGAGTCTTGAAGAGGGGCTCCGCAGGAAAGGGTCGTTTCGCTACGGCACAGCGACGACCCATTAAGAAAAACCACGGGCAGAGTGAGCCCGTGGCCGTGGGACTCGGCGGGCACCTGGAGCGACCCCGAAATCGCGCAAGGAACCCCGTAAGGGGCTCCGGAGTGAAGGAGGGGTAGCGGTGCTGTGAGTTCATCGCTCTTTCTGCGGGAGCAAAGCCGCGCGGCTGTTACAGATGAGCGCTGACCTTTCTTCCTCTAAACATCTGATGGAAACAACTAACCCGTGAGTAAGGACGTTAAATTTGGGAGCAAATTTCTTTTAAAAATCTGGCTGAAACCGGGAGACGATAAAAAGGAAGTCCGCCTTCCGGTGCTGCTTACAAGATCAAAGCAAAGGACTTGAGAAGCGTAAAGCAGCTGAAAAGGGAAGTGTTAAAGAGGGACTTTCATGCATTTCCAGAAGTGACGCTTAATGAGAAAAGATAGACTTACTTCTGATTAAACTTTTAAAGGGGAAATTGGAGCGATCCCCCTCAGTTGGGGCTATTGAAAGTTAAACTCCAAATCGTCGGGCTGCTGGTGGGGAAACTGTTTAACTGCGGAACTGTTACAAACTGTTACAAACTTTTAGAGACGTAAGGGAGTCTTTTGAGCTTAAACAAGTTGGATTGGATACAAATTGCTGGCACCTTTTCTGAAACTTTTTGAAACTTTGTCTAAAGTTAAAAGTACTCTGCAGGACTTGCTTTTATTACTGTTTGGGACTATTGTACTTTTCTCAACATAACAGGGACTTTAATGGCGGAAAAGCTGCCTTCTTCTTTCTGAATTTTGGTGGCACTCCCCCTAGAGGACTTTGGGAAATAAAGGCCTGGGAACAGCTTTTTATGTTTATTCTCTCTCACTGGATTGTTTTGAAATTGGATCTGTCTTTCCCATGGGACAATAATAATTTGACCTTGAACATTGACTGATGAGTGGTACAGGAAAAACAAGAGCAGCCAAAGCAAAGGAAGCTAAGGAGAAGGAAAAAGAAAAAAAGCAGGCACAGCTTGTACAAACAACATTGACTCAGGGACGCAGATCATCAGTTCCAGCTGTGCTGGGCGCACAAAAGGTAGAAGTCGAAAAGCCTAAAAATCCTGCAGAGGAAGATATGGCAGCAGGAGCATCTGAGGGAGTTCTGAAACAAATATTGGAGCAATTGGCAGCCTTAAATCAAAAGGTTGACAACCAATCACTAAAAATCGACCAAGCCACATCTTCGATTCAGAAATTGACTGATCAGGTTTCCCAGCACACACAAGCAATTGAAAAACTGCAAGGAGCAACTGAAGAAAATCGTAATCTAGCTGGGGAAGCTATTCAAATAGCAACGGCGGCTAAAAGAGAGGTCGAGGAAGTCAGAGGAGAAGTCAAACCTTTGCACAAACAAATTGGCGAACAGCAAGCCTACCTCTCGATGGTGGAATTGAAAAATCGTGAGAACAACCTCAGATTAAGAGCAATTCCAGAAATTGAACAAGAAGATTTAGCCGGATTCTTGACAACAGAATTTTCAAAATTCTGGGACATTAAGGAAGAAAGTGACTTTAAAATAGTTTCAGCTTTTCGACTGGGAAGATTGGTAAGGAAGGACAGATCCAGAGACTGTTTGATAATTTTGAGATCAAGGGAAGAGAGAGACAAAATATTAGGCCTACATTTTGCAAATACATTGGAGATACAAGACAAAAAGGTGGAAATTTATAGAGATATACCAAAACAGCTATTGGACTTGAGAACCACCTACTCAGAACTGGCAAGATTGTTGAGACTCAACACAATTCGTTATAGGTGGGAGTTCCCACAAGGATTATCATTTAGTTACAAGCTGAAGAAGGTAAAGATAAGAACACCAGAGGACTTACAAAAGTTCCTGCACGACCACGGAGAAGATCTCCAAAAAGAAGCAGCAGCACATTGTCCTCTATCACAAGCTGGGTTACCGCCTGGAGGCGGACCAGATTCTACACCCTCGGGACCAGAGGATAAAGAAGACACACCACTCTAGGAGCAACAAAATAGTACAGGATGTCTCTGCAGCTACTTAGTTGGAATATAAATGGCGGAAATTCCCCGGAAAAAAGAAGGAAAATATTTCATATATTGAAGAAAGAACAATTGGACATTATTTGCTTGCAAGAAACCCATGTGACCAGGCTCCACAGGAAAGTCTTAATCAACAAAAGACTAGGCCAAGAATTCATTTCATCAGACAAGGTCAAGAAAAGAGGTGTGGTGATATATGCCAAGGAGAGCCTGGCACCAAAATTTGTATTTAAAGATGAACAAGGAAGAATTTTGGCGATTGAAATTCAGACACAAGGAGAAAAAAATTTGATATTAGGAATATATGCGCCAAATGACGGGAAATCAGAATTTTTCAAGAAGCTGCATGAGACTATGCTGGACTATTTGGACTATAACAACATCATAATGATGGGAGACATGAATGGAGTGGTGTCTACACACATGGATAAGTCTCAAAAACAAAACTTAACATCAGATGGCAGACTGCCTAAAACTTTTTTTGAACTGATTGACAATTTGGATTTAATTGATATATGGAGGACAAAGAACCCCCTAGGTAAAGAAGGAACTTTCTTCTCTGAGGCCCACCTGTCATGGACAAGGATCGACCAAATTTGGACGTCTAGAGGGCTGGCACCCAAGACCAGAAAGGTGGAAATCTGCCCAAAAACATGCTCCGACCACAACGCTTTGAAATTAGAATTCAGACTTACTCAAACCGGTTCCTTCAGATGGAGAATGAATGACACCCTTTTAAGAGATCAAGAGATTGTGAAAAAGGCCCAAAAAACGTTAAAGGACTACTTTGAAATAAATTTGAACACTACAGTAGAAAAAAGAACGATCTGGGATGCCAGTAAAGCTGTTATGAGAGGGTTTCTGATACAACAAAATACAATTAAGAAAAAGCTCTGGAATGGAAAGAAGGAGAAAATATTGGAGAAAATACATCAGGGAGAGAAAAAACTGAGAACCAAGCCAAAGTCAAAGGAGGTGCTGAGAGAAATCAAATTCCATCAAGCACAATATTCGAAATTGATAAACCAAGAAATCGAATGGAAAATTAAGCAGATGAAGCAGAGATCGTTCGAATCAGCAAATAAATGTGGAAAGCTGCTAGCTTGGCAGCTGAAAAAAAGACAAAAATTAAATACAGTTACAAATCTAGAGATTGAAGGAAGAATGGTTCAGAAACCAGAGGAAATTAGGAAGTGCTTTCACAGATATTTTAAAGAACTGTACGCACAGGGGCCTCAGAAAGAATTCGAGATAGACCAATTCCTAAAGACAAATGGATTATCAAAAATAACTCAAGATAAAAGATCAATCTTGAATTCTAAAATAACTCCACAGGAAATCGAAGGTGCCATTCAGAGTATGCAACTAGGCAAATCTCCAGGCCCGGATGGGCTTACCTCCAAATACTATAAGACTTTGAAGGACTACTTGATACAACCTTTGATGGAGGTATGCAACCAGATCATGGATGGGAAGAGGGCACCAGAAACGTGGAAAGAAGCTTTCATCACATTGATACCTAAGTCAGAATCTGAAATGACGCAGCTTAAGAACTACCGTCCCATCTCACTCCTGAATGTGGATTACAAAATATT
>JAXCMG010000251.1:1654342-1677098 GCA_034642415.1 Podarcis siculus
AATATTTTGTAATCCACATTCAGGAGTGAGATGGGACGGTAGTTCTTGAGCTGAGTCTTTTCAGATTCTGTCTTAGGTATCAATGTGATGAAGGCTTCTTTCCACGTTTCTGGTGCCCTCTTCCCATCCATGATCTGGTTGCATACCTCCAACAATGGATGTGTCAAATAGTCCTTCAAAGTCTTGTAGTATTTGGAGGTAAGCCCATCCGGGCCTGGAGATTTGCCTAGTTGCATGTTCTGAATGGCACCTTCAATTTCCTGTGAAGTTATTGTAGAGTTCAAGATTGATCTTTTGTCTTGAGTTATTTTTGATAGTCCATTTGTCTTTAAAAATTGATCTATCTCTGATTCTTTCTGAGGCCCCTGTGCGTACAGTTCTTTAAAATATCTGTGGAAGCACTTCCTAATTTCTTCTGGTTTCTGTACCGTCCTTCCTTCAATCTCTAGATTTGTAACTGTATTTAACTTTTGTCTTTTTTTCAGCTGCCAAGCTAGCAGCTTTCCACATTTGTTTGCTGATTCAAATGATCTTTGCTTCATCTGTTTTATTTTCCATTCAATCTCCTGATTAATCAATTTTGAGTATTCTGCTTGATGGAATTTGATTTCTCTCAGCACCTCCTTTGACTTTGGTTTAGTTCTCAGTTTTTTCTCTCCTTGGTGTATTTTCTCCAATATTTTATCTTTCTTCCCATTCCAGAGTTTTTTCTTAATTGTATTCTGTTGTATCAGAAACCCTCTCATAACAGCTTTACTTGCGTCCCAGATCATTCTTTTTTCTACTGTAGTGTTCAGATTTATCTCAAAGTAGTCCTTTAGTGTTTTTTGGGCCTTTTTCACAATCTCTTGATCTCTTAATAGTGTGTCATTCATTCTCCATCTGAAGGAACCGGATTGAGTTAGTCTAAATTCTATTTTCAAGGCGTTGTGGTCGGAGCATGTTTTTGGGCAGATTTCCACCTTTTTGGTCTTGGGTGCCAGCCCCCTGGAGGTCCAGATTTGGTCGATCCTTGACCAGGACAGGTGGGCCTCAGAGAAGAAAGTTCCTTCTTTACCTAGGGGGTTCTTTGTCCTCCATATGTCAATCAAATCCAGATTGTCAGTCAATTCAAAAAAGGTTTTAGGCAGTCTGCCATCTGATGTTAAGTTTTGGCTATAAGACTTATCCATATGTGTAGACACCACTCCATTCATGTCTCCCATCATTATGATGTTAGCGTAGTCCAGATAGTCCAGCAAGGTCTCATGCAGCTTCTTAAAAAATTCTGATTTCCCGTCGTTTGGGGCATAAATTCCTAATATCAATATTTTTTCTCCTTGTGTCTGAATTTCAATCGCCAAAATTCTTCCTTGTTCATCCTTAAATAAAAATTTGGGTGTCAGGCTTTCCTTAGCATAAATCACCACTCCTCTTTTCTTGACCTTATCTGATGAGATAAATTCTTGGCCTAATCTTTTGTTGACCAAAACTTTCCTATGGAGCCTGGTCACATGGGTTTCCTGTAAGCAAATAATGTCCAATTGTTCTTTCTTCAGTATATGAAATATCCTCCTTCTTTTCTCCGGGGAATTTCCGCCATTTATATTCCAACTAAGTAGCTGCAGAGACATCCTGTACTATTCTGTTACACCTAGAGCGGTGTATCTTCTTTCTCCTCTAGTTCCGAAGGTTTAGGCGTTGCTCCGCCTTCTGGCGGTGTAGGCCCCGGTCTGAGTAGAGGCCAATGTGCTGCTGCTTCTTTTTGGAGATCTTCTCCGTGATCGTGCTGGAACTTTTGTAGGTCCTCTGGTGTTCTTATTTTAATCTTCTTCTGTTTGTAAGAAAATGATAATCCTTGTGGGAACTCCCACCTATAAGGAATTGTGTTGAGTCTCAACAGCTTAGCCAATTCTGAATAGGTGGCTCTCAAGTCCAATAGCTGTTTAGGAATATCTCGGTAAATTTCCACCCTTTTCTCTTGTATCTCAATTGAATTTTTGAAGTGTAGGCCTAGTATTTTGTCTCTCTCTTCCCTTGATCTCAAAGCTATTAAACAGTCTCTAGATCTGTCCTTTCTTACCAATCTTCCCAGTCGAAAAGCCGATACTATTTTAAAGTCACTTTCTTCTTTTAAGCCCCAGAACTTTGAAAACTCTGTTGTCAAGAATCCAATCAAGTCTTCCTGTTCAACTTCTGGGACAGCCCTCAGCCTAAGGTTAGTCTCGCGATTTTTCAATTCCACCAAAGAAAGATAGGTTTGTTGGTCCCCTATCTGTTTGTGCAGAGGCTTGACTTCTGCTTTAACTTCCTCGACCTCTTTTTTGGCTGACGTTGCTATCTGAACAGCTTCCCCAGCCAGCTTACGATTCTCTTCTGTTGCTCCTTGCAATTTTTCAATTGCTTGAGTATGTTGGGACACCTGATCCGTCAATTTCTGGATCGAGGATGTGGCTTGATCAATTTTTATTGATTGGTTGTCTATTTTTTGATTTAATGCTGACAATTGTTCCAAAACTTGTTTCAGTACTGCCTCTGATCCTCCTGATGCCATATCTTCCTCTTCAGATTTTTCAGGCTTTTCAACTTCTGCCTTTTGTGTTGCAAGCACAGCTGGAACTGATAGTCTGCGTCCCTGAGTTAAAGTTGTTTGTACAAGCTGTGCCTGCTTTTTCGCTTTTTCTTTTTCCTTAGCTTCCTTGGCTTTGGCTGCTCTTGTCTTTCCTGTGCCACTCATCAGTCAATGTTCAAGGTCAAATGTTGTAGTCCCATGGGAAAGACAAGTCCAAATTTAAAAACAATCTAGTGAGAGAAGGTAAACAAATAAGACTGTTCCCAGGCCTTTGTATTCCCAATATCCTCTAGGGGGAGTGCCACCAAAATTTAGTAAGAAGAAAACAACTTTTCCGCCATTAAAGTCCCTATTGTTCCGATTTTAAAAGCACAATAGTTCCAAGACACTAAAAGAGAAAGTCCTGCAGAGCACTTTTAGGCATTTAACAAAGTTCCAACAAGGTGCCTGCAACTGTATCCACTCCAACTGAACAGGCTCAAAAGTATCACTTTAGTTCCAAAAGTATCTGGAAGTTTATAACAGTTCCGCAGTTAAGCAACTTCCCCCGGCCACCCGAAGGTTTGGGGTTAAAGTCTTCCCTTACCCCTAAGGGGACCGCTCCAATTCAGTTATTAAAGATTTACTTACTGATAGTTCTGTATTTCTTCTTTAAAAGTAAGTTAAAGTGTGCACGAAAGTCCTGCTTTGACGCTTCCCTATTCACAGCGCTTTCCGCTCTTCATGTCATCTGCTTTGATCTTAAAAGCAGTGCCGGAAGACGGACTTCCTTTTTCTCGTCTCCCGGTTTCAGCCAAATTTCTTTAAATCTGTTCTGTCAGATCTCAAATCCTTACTCACGGGTTTGCTGTTTCTGCCTGATGTTTCTTGGAAGAAAGGTCGGCGCTCATCCGTGACAGCCGCGCGGCTTCGCCTCCGCAGAAAGAGCGATGAACTCACAGCACCACTCCCCCTCCTTCACTCCGGAGCCCCTTACGGGGTTCCTTCCGCGAATTCGGGGTCGCTCCAGGTGCCCGCCGAGTCCCACGGCCACGGACTCACTCTGTCCGTGGTTTATCTTAATGGGTTGCCGCTGTGCCGTAGCGAAACAACCCTTTTCTGCGGTGCCCCTCTTCAGAGCTCGAAGAGGTCCGCCATCACGGTTTCGCGCCGCCTCCGGAAGTCAGTACAAAAAGAGTTCTAGAACTTATAGCAGAGTTTGGTCGGGTGGCGGGATTTAAGTTAAACAAACAAAAAACAAAGGTTTTGACCAAAAATTTGACATCTACAGAAACAGAGGGGTTCCAGAGAGAAACAGAACTAAATGTGGTCAAAAAAGTGAAATACCTAGGGATTTACTTGTCTTCCAAAAACTTGAATTTATTTAAAGATAACTATGAAAAATGTTGGTTGGAAATTAAAAAGGATTTAGAAATTTGGTCAAGATTGAAACTTTCCTTGTTGGGTAGAATCGCAGCTATAAAAATGAATGTATTGCCGAAAATGTTATTTTTGTTCCAAACCCTACAGATCGTGGACAGAGTGGAATGTTTTGGAAAATGGCAGAAGGACATATCTAAGTTTGTCTGGCAGGGCAAAAAGCCTCGAATAAAGTTTAAAATATTAACAGACTCAAAAGAAAGAGGGGGGTTTGCCCTGCCGGACTTGAGGTTATATTATGAATCTGCAGCCTTCTGCTGGTTGAAAGATTGGTTTTTGCTAGAAAACACTGATGTCCTAGATCTGGAAGGTTTTGATAATGCTTTTGGTTGGCATGCATATTTATGGTACGACAAGGTTAAAGTTCATAAATTGTTCAAAAACCATATTGTCAGAAAAGCAATTTTCGCAGTCTGGATGAAATACAAAGACTTATTAGAGAGTAAAACCCCGAGGTGGCTATCACCGATGGAGGCCAAGGCTCGAAAAAGGCCCAATATGGAGGCCCACTGGCCGAAATATTGGGAAATAATCGAAAAAATTGGAGACAATTGGAAGCTGCAGAGCCAGGACAAACTAAAAAATAAGGTGCGAGATTGGTTACATTATGCTCAAATTCAAGAGGTTTTTAAAATGGATAAAAAAGTTGGTTTCCAAGTGGAAAAATCGAAATTGGAGACAGAACTGCTTGAACCAAAAACTAAGATATTATCGAGAATGTATAACTTGCTGCTTAAATGGAATACACAGGATGAGACAGTTAAATCTGCCATGATAAAATGGGCACAGGATGTTGGACATAACATTATGTTTGAAGACTGGGAAAGGTTATGGAACACAGGAATAAAATTCACGGCATGCAGTGCCCTGAAAGAAAATATCATGAAAATGATATACCGGTGGTACATGACCCCAGTCAAGCTCACTAAGATATATCACCTGTCTGATAATAAATGTTGGAAATGTAAGGAGGCAGAAGGGACATTCTTTCATCTCTGGTGGACCTGCCCAAAAGTGAAGGCCTTCTGGGAAATGATTTACAATGAATTGAAAAAGGTATTTAGGTATACCTTCCCTAAGAAACCAGAGGCCTTCCTGCTGGGCATGGTAGACCAGAAAGTGTCAAAGAAAGATAGAACTTTGTTTATGTATGCTAGCACAGCAGCAAGAATACTCATTGCAAAGAACTGGAAGACACAAGATTTACCCACGTTGGAGGAATGGCAGACGCAGTTGATGGACTACATGGAACTAGCTGAAATGACCAGCAGAATCCGAGATTTGGATGAAGAATCAGTTGAGGCGGATTGGAAAAAATTTAAAGACTATTTGCAAAAATACTATAAGCTGTATGAATTTTAAGATAGTGCATGTATTTGGAAATGCTATGCTTTAGCAAATATGATTAAGCAAATGGTAAAATAAGTGACAAACGAGAAAAGAAGACAATGTGAATTAAATATATTATGTTTATTTTAAAGGCAACAAAATTGAGATACAAATATATTGAATATGGATACATAATAATTGAAAGTTCTAACAAAGTTTGAAATAAGGGTTAACAAATTGCTGATATTGCTATTACAAAGAACGCAGATCTGGAAGGTGTGGGGAAGTCCAAGGGTTTTTTTTTTTTTTTTTTTTTTTAAAAAAATCAAAAAATTTTTTTTTGTATTTGGTTTTTTTTGTACTGTTTGGAATATATGAAATTGTGAAAAGAAACGCAATAAAAAAATTCTTAAAAAAAAAAGAGAACCATTAATCCAACCCTTTGCAACATTTGCAGACTCTGAAATTATATTTAAAAATCTGGAAGATACGTCTGGTTTTAGTGGGAGAAGTAGAAACTTTTTTTTTTTTAAGTGAATTGCAGGCATAAAATATCATTCATTTTTAAGTGCTTTTAAAAGGTACCGTGGTTTGTATTGCAGAGGTTGCATTAGAGCACATGTGAGCTACAGACATAAATTTGTCTTATGCTGGTTTAACCACCCTGCTTCCTCCAAGGAAATTGAGCATTTCTTAAACAGCTATGCACACTGAGCAAGAGACTCCCCAATTCCTTTCAAAGAGTGACAACTCACAAAAGTCTTTGCGAAGAAGCTGTTAGACTGGTTGAATTTTGTTGCTGAGAGATGCTCTTTTGGAGAAATTGCAGAATATTTGAAGCACGTGAAATTGCAGAATATTTGAAGCAAGAGGAGGAGGAGCACCGTTGCCTCCAGCATGGCCACCTCAGACTCCCCTCCCTGGGCACCGGTGGGGAGAAGGACGGAGCTCCAGTCCATGCTGCTGCTGTGGAGACAGCTGGCATGTCAGTCCATCGGGGCAACACAAAATGTTTAGGGGTACGTACCCCCTAAAAAGATGGGACGCGGGTGGCGCTGTGGGTTAAACCACAGAGCCTAGGACCTGCCAATCAGAAGGTCAGTGGTTCAAATCCCCGTGACGATGTGAGCTCCCGTTGCTCGGTCCCTGCTCCTGCCAACCTAGCAATTCAAAAGCATGTCAAAGTGCAAGTAGATAAATAGGTACCACTCTGGCAGGAAGGTAAATGGCATTTCTGTGCGCTGCTCTGGTTCGCCAGAAGCGGCTTAGTCATGCTGGCCACGTGACCCGAAAGCTGTACGCCAGCTCCCTCGGCCAATAAAGCGAGATGAGCAGCACAAACCCAGAGTCGGCCACGACTGGACCTAATGGTAAGGGGTCCCTTTACCTTTACTTTTTACCCCCTAAAAAAAGCACTGCTACTACACAAAGCACCCTAAAGGTGTCTGTGTGTGGCACACCAAAATCAGTAGCTGCGTTGGCCAACATTTTCCCATTTTGCTTAAATTTCCTTCCTTTCTTCCCTCCTTCAATGTCCTCTATCATCTGTAATTGTGCCCCGAGGCCCTCAAGCCCTTCCCCAAGTAAATAACTTGACATTGACATGTAATTTTGGTTTAAGTTAATGGGCAAAATTTAGACTACAACTTTATTGATTACAGCAAAGTGAGCGGTATTGGTTTATGCATTGGCAACATACTATAACTGACTCCTGCCTCTCTGGCTGGTAGTCTGAAAGGGTAAACACCAAATGAGGAAGCAACATTGATGAAGATCAACCGAAGCTCACCCTGGGGTTTCTGTGGTCCTGGCATGGCCCTAGCCCCTCAAACAGACTTCGGACAAGATCCAGGAACCCCAGATTCCTTTACCGGAATATCCTAATTCATGGAGGGGCAGGTGATGGCCGCACCTCCCCTCCCACACACTTCATTGAGCCAATGCCTAACAGCCACACGTTTAGGGGTATACACCCCCTTAAAAAAAAACAAACACTGCTACTACACAAAGCACCCTAATGGTGTCTGTGTGTGGCACACCAAAAGCAGTAGTTGCGTTGGCCAACATTTTCCCATTTTGCTTAAATTTCCTTCCTTTCTTCCCTCCTGCAATGTTCTCTATCATCTGTAATTAACAAATAATCCACATGTTCAATCCATCCATTTAATACAGACTGTGGGGGGACACCTTCAGTCTTCTACCAGACAGCTGCTAACAGCCCATTTTTTTACCATTATGCGCAGATGTGCAAAATACATCAGCCATTCGGGCCAATCTCCCATAATGGCCATCTATTCTATTCTTTCAAATACCAATTTTATAATTTGGTATTTGAAAGATTGGTATTAGTAATTCTATTGTAATTTGGCATTGTTATAAAGAGGTTACTTTTGGACTGTAATTGAAAACTAAGAAAATTATTATCCATATAGATATAGATATAGATATAGATATAGATCCCCCATAGGGGCCAATCTCCCATAATGCCTGACTGGGGTTGATGGGAGCTGCAGTCAACCAGAAATGAGGGGGACCACATTGACAAAAGTTGCATTACACAAGACCCTATAGAACATGGGTAGGTAAACTAAGGCGGGGGGCCAGATCCGGCCCAATCACTGCCTAAATCTGGCCCGCGGAAGGTCCCGGAATCAGCCTGTTTTTACATGAGTAGAATGTGTCCTTTTATTTAAAATGCATTTCTGGGTTATTTGTGGGGCATAGGAATTCGTTCATTATTTCTTTTTCAAAATATAGTCTGGCTCCCCACAAAGTCTGAGGGACAGTGGACTGGCCCCCTGCTTTAAAAGTTTGCTGACCCCTGCAGTAGAACCTAATATTAAATTGAAGTTAGGCTTTGTTTGCTCTCTGGTTTATGGGGACTGGCTGTACAGTGTTTCTTTTGTCTTGAGAACAGTATCAAACTCTTTATAGCACCTTGGATTTTTGACAGATCCTTTTAAACCTTTTCATGGTGGCCTTTTCAAAGCTCCATGATGCCATTCACTGGTCCTTTTCTGTTCTTACCTTGTTTACTGCTTCAGAGTGAATTGTGAAAGGGGGGGGGTGAATTAGATAGCTAGTCAAAATACAGAATACTGAAAAGGTCAGATTTACAAGACATGATTTCTATATATTATTTTTTTTAAAAAAAAAAAAATCTAGCAAATGAATGAGGGGGCCTCACAAGATACATAATTGAATTTGCATCGCATCATGTGGCACATATTCTAGAGGCTGAGGGGGGAAAGTGCGGTGTTTATCCTTTTGACTCTGACATCCCTGTCATACATATGACATTCAGAATTCTGATTTTGATCATTAATCTTCAAAACTTAATGGGAATCTATTCTCCATGTAGCCACTAAAGTTGAGATGGTGTCTGTTTCAAAGAAGCTCATTCTTATGCAGAGTGTCTCATTAACTGGCTTTGAAACACTTGGTCATGTATGTCATTGCCCTTTCTTCTCCTCGCTGCCCTTGCACGAGACGCGCACCGCGTTTTTCAAAGCATGCATCAGTACCACCTGTGGAAAAGTGACGTCTTGAGATTAACAGAGCCTCTCAGAAGAAGGTTAGAGGGCACATTCCTTTGAGACATCTGGATTTGCATGAAATGGGAGGTTTGGTTAGATCAGCTTTCCTCAAACAGGTGTCCTCCAGAGGCATCGCAACACAACTCCCATCAGGCCCAACCTTTCTGGCTACCCTGGCTGGGGCTGATGGTTTTTCTAAACCAAAGAATCTTGAGGACTCCAAGTTGGTGAATGCTGGTTTACATATTCCTGCTTCTTCAGTGGGGTAGTGTCAGACTTCAGAGAATTGGCTTCCTCCCATGTGGCAGTAAATAAGAAGATGACTGCCACAACCCCAGAGTCACCCGTGACTGGACTTTACTGCCAGGGGTCCCTTTACCTTTACCTTGCATGAGACATGAAGCCAAACTAAGGCTGGATCTAGACCCATCAAAGAAGTGTTTCAGTTAAATATGCAGCAAACTTTGAATGAGAAATCGAGTTAGCAAAAACGGAACTCCATATCGCCCTCTGCTGCCACAGTGTTATAATGCATATAAGGTAAAGGGACCCCTGACCATTAGGTCCAGTCGTGACCGACTCTGGGGTTGCGGCGCTCATCTCGCTTTATTGGCCAAGGGAGCCAGCGTACAGCTTCCGGGTCATGTGGCCAGCATGACTAAGCTGCTTCTGGCAAACCAGAGCAGCGCACGGAAACGCCATTTACCTTCCCGCCGGAGCGGTACCTATTTATCTACTTGCACTTTTTGGGTATGCTTTCGAACTGCTAGATTGGCAGGAGCAGGGACTGAGCAACGGGAGCTCACCCCGTCGTGGGGATTTGAACCGACGACCTTCTGATCGGCAAGTCCTAGGCTCTGTGGTTTAACCCACAGCGCCATCCGCGTCCCTTATAATGCATATACAATGCATATAAAACACTTTTTCTTTGCCAACGTAGCTGAGTCCTCAGAGAAGTGCTCCCAGCCACTTTGTTTTGCAGTCCTTTTTGTTTCTGTGCCATTCTTGGCTTAAAGGCATGCCATCCCAACCCAGTCTCAAACCTGAGCTCACTAACTATAAGCTGCAGTCAGGCTTGGTCATCATCTTATTTCACCATGCATGTAACAGACATATTTCTTCTTCTGTTCTAAGTACCCTGTAGTGAATTTCTAATCATTCAGCTTGCAAGCACTTGCTTAGAATCAACACTTACTTCTTAGCTGCTCCTGTTTATTCTGTACTATCCCAATTAACCTGTGGAGGGAAGGAAGGATTCACAGATAGGAAAAGTAGGATGAGAAATTTGAAAAGCAGCTTGCCTGGAGCCTTGCATTATCCCAACAGAGTAAAATTTGAATTTTTGCCTCAGGCAAAAGACTTGGAGGTGCTCCAGGTTGATCATTTTAGGCAACAAAAATCAACATCTCTAGATTTATTGTGTGGTGAAGATTAAAAAAAATCTCAAAAATACTTACATCTCCCCTGCAAAAAGTGCCCTAGATTTCCAATATAAAATAAACTTGTGTTTTACTTGTATAGATGGGTATAAAAGGCAGAATTCTTGTCTTTATTCACTTACCTGCATCTAATACTAATTGCATTCATGGAATTCAATATTTTAAATGATCCACACAATGAGAGTTATTATTATTTTGAGGGGGAAATTTCAGTTACTGTACACTACATATTTATTTGGTCATATTGCAAGGCAAAAAGCAGTACCTTACAAATGGATGTTGCGAAGGCAGTTTTATTCCCTTGCAACCAAGTGCTTTTAGGTAAAATATATCAACAAACTTAATTGCCAAACGGATTTTTAAGATTTTAAAAGCTTCTTCAGTTTATTAGGGTATTAAATATGCACTATAATGTGAGAAAAGTATTTAAGTTTCTGTTTAGCTACACCTGTTTTCCTGTGAATCATTTCAGTTTTTGTTAATACTGAGAGGGGGGGGAACTAGTAACAAAAAGTCCCTTTCAAAAATAGATTGCCATTTTCTTTTCTTCCAGTTCCCCATCCAACACAAGCTTCTGGCACAACCTATTACACACATGAGGACACACATTTGTTGAGTCGCTTTCAACACACACAATCAATCATTTTCTTGCCTTACGGCAACACAAGTTTACCCTACACACTTTCTTCTCAGCTCGTAGAAGACCAAACTGTCTAAATAAAATTCTGTTATACTTCACCTTTTCAGCCAACGACCGAACTCAACTGGGCGTCTTACACAAGCTTGAAAGGCATGGTTCTCATGTTACATTTGGAAGTCAAAACTGAAATAGTTCTAGTAGGAGAAAAGGCTGCTTTCCTTGAAAACTGAAGGTGTTTTAGCGTTCACTTTTCCAAAAATGGATACACAGATGTTGTACAGTAGATGGGTATCTAGCAGGGGCTGTTCAGTAGCAGCACACAGGACTTGGAAGGTTCACCTGATCCCTTCACTCCAGACAAATAGGATACCACCCACTAGTGGGCATTTCAGGATTCTAGGTGGGCAGTAGGGGGTTCTATGGCACAAGTGGAATCCTCCTTCCATCAAGCACTGGTGGGCAGTAAGGAAATTTTACCATCAAGAAAGATGTGTTAGTGGGAGTTAAGCATAAAAAGGTTGACTACCCCTGGTTTAGACTGTTCACATTCCTATATTAGTCTACACTAATTTGATTTTTAATTTTGGTTTTAGTTCCCAGGTTACCTCTTGCAGGGACAGGGCAGTATCTTATCCCTATGTATGCTGCCATTGGAACCTTGATTAAAAGGTGGATATAAATTAATAAATTAAAATTTATTAATAGATTAATAAAAAATAGTATTTATATTTGCATTCCAGCCATTGGATGGGTGATTTCTGCATTTTTTGCATCAATTGACATTTTTTTTTAAAAAAAAAATCCTGCATTTAAATGCATATCTAAATTATCAAGTTCTGAATATATATTCCCACAAAATCCCAAGCTCTGACCAGATACCAAATGCTTTTTCTCCCCTTTTCTTTTTACTGCAGATACAGCAGTACAAGTGTTGTTCACATCAGTCATTCCTGCTTATAATACTGGAATTGGTCCTTAGAATCCGACCCTTTCCTTAAATTATTACGCTAGTGAAGGACGGAAGGAAGTAGGTCAAATCTTACTGCCTATTTGATGATTAATAAGGATATAATAAAATACCCCAAAAACGGGTAGCAGCAGTGAAAAATTTCTATGCATACTCGTTTTAAAATGTAAAACCAATTAGTTTGGGCAATATCCATATTTCTCTTTAGTTAGCATTTTGCATGCCTTTCAGCAACAACATTATTAACACATTCAGATAGGCACCAAAATAAATGCTGTATTAATTTTGGAAGTCAGGAAGCAGAAAAATGTCTCTCTAGCTAACACATACGCAGACAAAAAGCCAGTGCATAATGGAAATATGAGGCAATTTGCTTCTTAATACTGTCAATTCAGGAACATATTTTGCCTTTTTAATTTTTTGACAAGTGGCAATGAGTCTCCTCTCCCTCTGTTTCAAATGTTTCACTTAGTTGTGAAAAACAGGACATCCCTTGTTGGAGTTTCAGGTATAATAATAATAATAATAATAATAATAATAATAATAATAATAATTTATTTATATCCCACCCTCCCCAGCCAAAGCTGGGCTCAGAGCGGCTAACAACAATAAAAGTAACACAATTTACATAAAATCACAATCAATTGATTGAAATGCATTCTAAAACCAATAGTAGATCTTATTCTAATTTCTCCCACTAAAAACCTTGCAGTTTTTGATGTCACCTGATCATCTTGATCTGCTAAAAGAAAGGACACAGTAGCATGGACAATAATAGAGGGGTAATAACCTCACTCCTCAAATCTTTATAAGGAGTGCAAGCCAGAAGCACATGAGCCACTGACTTAATACTGCCATCTCCACATGGACATAACCGTTTTTCCAGTGGAATATTCTGAAATCGACCCTCAAGTATTCACTTAATCCACAAGGAGACTTGTGTACATTGAATGAATGCCAAAAACTTGCTGTTTGTCTCTTCTCCCCATGCTCTTTTAAAATGTTGCTTGTGTTCCACTAATGTCCTTAACTCTTATGAAATGAAAACTCTCTGGGTCATTTAGTTCAAGTTGTGTTTCCCCCCATTTATTTCTTGACTTCAGGGCAAAATGTACACATCAAATGCAAATGTATGCATGCACCTAACATTCTCTTATCTGCAGGAAAAGACACTCTGTGAGATGGTAACCGAGAACAGAGAGGTGGACAGCACACTTTTGATTTGGGGATGGAAGCGCAGAACTAGCAGTGTTTCTGAAGAACCCCTTAAGGGTTGAATTTGGATGTCTAACTGCAGAATCCTGTATTGAGAAGTTTTTAATGTTTGACGTTTTCATATGTTTTTATATGTGCTGTAAGAAACCCAGAGTGGCTGGGGAAACCCAGCCAGATTGGTGGGGTATAAATGATAATAATAATAATTATTATTTTTACCCCCATGTGGCCTAGTTCCTTGTGAAGCATGTAACAGAATCACATAGAGTGGACAGGCCAATGTTATTACAGCAGGTGGCACTGTGGTCTAAACCACTGAGCCTCTTGGGCTTGCTGATCGGAAGGTCAGTGGTTCGAATCCCCGCGACGGGACCAGTTCCTGTTGCTCTGTCCCAGCTCCTGCTAACCAAGCAGTTCGAAAGCAAGCCAGTGCAAGTAGATAAATAGGTACCACTGTGGCGGGAAGGTAAACGCCATTTCCATACTTTCAGATTTCTGTCATCGTGTTCCATTGAGCCAGAAGCGGTTTAGTCATGCCAGCCACATGACCTGGAAAGCTGTCTGTGGACAAATGCCAGCTCCCTTCACCTGAAAGCGAGATGAGCGCCACAACCCCATAGTCACTTTTGACTGGACTTAACCACCCAGGGGTCCTTTACCTTTATCCTTCTTCTGCTTGCTGCAGTCTGAGATGAACTCTCCAGATAATGTTTTCATGAACATCTGCCAGCTTCTCTTAGGTCCATCATGAGACGTCCACCAGCTTCCAACCACAGATACCAGCAGCCTTCAAGCAAGCAAACTTGCCTTATTATTTCTCCCTAGCATCCCACTCCCAGAGGACTGCTTCCTTCCATTCACCAGTGCCTCCTTCAAGTAGAAGAAACCTGGGCAGTGCTGAATGTCACATCCATTGCCCGGTGTGTCCTGATGGAAATAGAAAAGGGCTTTCCCCTGGCTTGCCTTTATATCCACTCAGTTGCCAAGGGCTTTTGTGACATCACAAGAAACCCACAGCCAATGGCAACAGCTGGGGAGGCATCATCTTCATTGCTTTGAGCCTCATAATGGCAGGTGGACCTATCAGTGATTGTGTGCTTATTTATTCGGGATGTGGGTGGCACTGTGGTCTAAACCACTGAGCCTCTTGGGCTTGCCAATCGGAAGGTCAGCAATTTGAATCCCTTGACAAGGTGAGCTCCCATTGCTCTGTCCCAGCTCCTGCCAACCAAGCAGTTCGAAAGCACGCCAGTGCAAGTAGATAAACAGGTACTGCTGCTGTGGGAAGGTAAACAGTGTTTCTGTGCACTTTGGCTTATGTCAAGGTGTCCTGTTGTACCAGAAGTGGTTTAGTACTGCTGGCCACATGACCCAGAAAGCTGTCTCTGGACAAACGCTGGCCCATTCGGCCTGAAAATGAGATGAGTGCTGCAACCCCATAGTCACCTTTGACTGGACTTAGCCATCCAGTGGTCCTTTACTTTACTTTTACTTAGTTCTCATATCACTGCCATATACCTCTGAGGCCCAAGTCTCATAGTAAAATGTGTATTGTTTAACTATAACTAATGAAATGCCTTTGTGCGCCAGCAGTGTCAAAAAGCAACATGGCTGAAATGCAATATAAACAGGGATTGCAAGCCTCATTCTCTCGGGGCGTGTGTCAAATACGGCCCTCTAGGATCTCCATCCAACTCGTGGTACTTTTCCCAGGGCACACCCCATTCTTAAACTACATGATTCAATGGCCCTGTTCTATGTCCTCATTGAGTGATTTGGCCTGGCTGGATCATGTCCTTGGACTGTGTCAATGCCCAATAATAGAGCCACCCTCTCATGCTCTTGACATTCCCCAGCTGACTTGGTTTCATTTCTCAAGGGGGAAAATGGCCCTTTGTTTTTTTGAACAGCCAAGGTCACGGAGCCATTTGGAATGTAGGGAGTCCCTGGCTACATTCAAAAGGCAGTTTATTCTCTTTTAATGCCTTTCCCCTAACTGAGCTGTTCTGCACTACAGTTGAGCTTTCAAGCCATTTCTGGAATTATGGTGAAATTATAGTACAAGTTGAGTGCTCATTTCTGTGTTGTTAACTTGCGGGGGGGGGGGTTGCTGGTTGTTTGTTTGTTTGTTTATATATACCCCACCCATCTGACTGGGATTCCCCAGCCACTCCAAATAACGTAGAAATGAGTGCTAAGCTTGCATTATATTCCACTATAGTACCAGAAGTGACTTTTACATCATATGGACACTCACCTACTGCATATCCATAATTAACAGTTCTGGAAAAGACGCAAAAATGGAATAAACTGCCTTGTGACGTCAGCCCTTGATCCACCTCACGATGCTTTTGTTAATGGTGTGATCCAACCCAGAAATCTCAGTAACTTCCCTTAATCACCTCAGAATTTGGGTTACACATAGAGCCTTTCCACACAGTGACTTTTACTTTCAAAAGTCACACCTTTTGCTCCATACCCTCCAGCATTTTTCTGATGAAAATAGGGGTGTCCTATCCCATTATTTATACCCCGTCCATCTTACTGGGTTGCACCAGCCACTCTGGGCAGCTTCCAACATATATAGCATAATAAAGCATTAAATGTTTCTTTTTTAAACTTCCCTGTAGAGGGTTGCCTTCAGATGTCTTCTAAAGGTTGCATAGTTACTTATCTACTTGGCTCAAGGGTCACATAACTCCATAACCTCCAACTTTTCTCCAGTGAAAATGGGGACTTCCTACCCAGAGCTTTTTTTTCAGCCAGAACTCACCAGAACTCAGTTCTGACACCTCTCAGGTGGGCGCCATTGTCATTTTAAGAGGCACCTATTTTTCTAGAAAAAGAGCACTGCATGCTACTCCGATATACTCTGTCAAATAAATACTCAGTCCTCCCTTTCTCCATGTTACCCTGTGTCAAAGAGTAAGTGGAACTGCTCACGTATCACAAGAGATGGTGTCTGAACTGTCCAAAACTTTTGTTTTGTTCAGCTACAGGATTGGCAGTCCAGGTGCAGGGGACCTCGAAAACAAGCACAAAGTGTCATTTTCTTTCCTGATTGCTTTAGCCTGTCATATATATAAAAAGTGGATGAAATACCTTGACTAGCATTGGAAGGAGAAGCAGAGAGTGAAAGGAGGCAGTGTAAACAATGAAAGAAGCAAAACGTTTTGTGAGAACAAGCCGTTTATCCCCTAGAAAGAATCCGTTATCTATGGTCAGTAGGAAAGGAAAAAGCAACTTTGATTTCTTGGTTTATAAAGAATACTAGAAACATTACAAACTTGATCCAAGACCTTGAGCTAGGAAAGAAGTTTCATTTATTCTTCCTTGGCTGTCCCCCCCCCCCCCTGTATGTTTTCATGTTGTGCCTCTGGAAATTTAGGAACAAGACAAATTTGTCAAACTATGTGTCAGTTCTTGGTGGCAAGACAGACAACTAAAAGACAAAGGAAAAAATAACTCAAAAGTGCAAGACTTCTGGGGTTGTTGCTTCCTCCTATTTACCTGTGCCTTCTTTAAAAAATGCAACACGGTAATATGCAGTATGGTCTGAAGCTCAATATCAAAAAAACAAAGATCATGGCCACTGGTCCCATCACCTCCTGGCAAATAGAAGGGGAAGAAATGGAGGCAGTGAGAGATTTTACTTTCTTGGGCTCCATGATCACTGCAGATGGTGACAGCAGCCATGAAATTAAAAGATGCCTGCTCCTTGGGAGAAAAGCAATGACAAACCTAGCCAGCATCTTAAAAAGCAGAGACATCTCCTTGCCAACAAAGGTATGTATAGTAAAAGCTATGGTTTTCCCAGTAGTGATGTATGGAAGTGAGAGCTGGATGGACCATAAAGAAGGCTGATCGCCGAAGAATTGATGCTTTTGAATTATGGTGCTGAAGGAGACTCTTGAGAGTCCCATGGACTGCAAGAAGATCAAACCTCTCCATTCTGAAGGAAATCAGCCCTGAATGCTCACTGGAAGGACAGATCGTGAAGCTGAGGCTCCAATACTTTGGCTACCTCATGAGAAGAGAAGACTCCCTGGAAAAGACCCTGATGTTGGGAAAGATGGAGGGCACAAGGAGAAGGGGACGACAGAGGACGAGATGGCTGGATAGTGTTCTCGAAGCTACCAGCATGAGCTTGACCAAACTGCGGGAGGCAGTGGAAGACAGGAGTGCCTAGCGTGCTCTGGTCCATGGGGTCACGAAGAGTCGGACATGACTAAACAACTAAATAACAACAAATATGCAGTATGGGTGAAAGGGTTAAAACCCCACTCCCCACATGCCACAGTCCTGATCCACATTGGGAGCCTTCAGACAGCTTCTGTTTGAAACACACACAATACAAATACTAATGTACACTCATTTAACATAACACTGAAGCTGGCCTCTGCTTGTATATCCCTGGCTTGAGAAGGAACCCCATGTGCAAATGGGTTGTTGCTTGCTTTCAAGTAGCCAGGCCTGCAAGCACTGTCCTTTTTTTAAAAAAGCAATGTTTATACTTAGAAAGAGGAGGAGGCTGGATATCCCGGCCACTGCTACCACATCTCAGGCCTGAATTATAGCATGCAACAGACTACCACAGAGCCTAGATGGGTCACATAGCTCAGAAGCAGCAGTCCCTCCACTATTCCTCAGATGAAGATAGGGATATTTTTCACTCCTCCCAAAGGATCATCATTGACCCCACTATTTTTGCCCCCTCCCACATTGCAGAGCATTTGCTATAAGGAGGACGAGTGACTCCACTACTAAGTAAAAGGTAAAGGACCCCTGGACGGTTAAGTCCAGTCAAAGGTGACTCTGGGGTTGAGGTGCTCATCTTGCTTTCAGGCCAAGGGAGCCGGTATTTGTCCACAGACAGCTTTCCAGGTCATGTGGCCAGCAGGACTAAACCGTTTCTGGAGCAACAGGACACCATGACGGAAACCAGAGCGCACAGAAATGCCATTTCTCTTCCTGTCGCAGTGGTACCTATTTATCTACTCGCACTGGCGTGCTTTCGAACTGCTACGTTGGCAGGAGCTGAGACAGAGCAACGGGAGCTCACCCTGACAAGCGGATTCGAACCGCTGACCTTCCGATCGGTAAGCCCAAGACAGCACACAACACCTCCACCCTTCTGAGAAAACCCCTTAATCCAGATTTTATTTCATTCTTTGATTAGAAAAAGCAAAACACACACTAATAAATAAATTTTAGAAAGTGGCAAGATTAGATGCAGATGCATAAAGCTTTAAAATAATAATAATAATCTCGACCCTGCTCCCCCTTTCAATTAATCCAGAGATAAATAAACTCAGCCTAATAAGGCTGCAGGCAGAGCTAGATAACTGAGTGGCAAAGACATATTCTTCCACTTCTCACTCCGTAGAAGGGAATGCTTCTTCTAACATGACACCTGTTACGAGACCACCTGTGTCATTTAAGAACAAAAACACTATGCTTCTTGCTTCAGAGCTATCTGAGTTTAATAGATAAATCAATTAGCAGGCGAGACAGGTGATCACAGTTCCTCATGTGTGCTTCCTTGCATTTCTTGCACAGCAAAATAAAACCTGAGGTGGAATGGGAGCACAATTAACCCCGTAAGAAGTAATTATTATTGAAAACCTAAGAGGCATATAATTGTGTTCTACTAGCCTTAGAAGGCTTTACAAAATGTAAGCTCTTGTTTACGAAGCCAGGTCTTGCTCTTCAGTCGCAAGAGACCATGAATTGCACTGCACTCCATTTTGCAGCGGCTCTAAAGCCATTTCCTGTCATTTTGGAAGGAAAAGGAGCAACTCTGTCAATCTGCTCGTTTTGTTTGGAACGCAGAAATGTTGAGAGAATTAATTGCAAGCAAAATATTTCAATCAATATTTATCCATGATTAAAGAGAAGATTAAAGAGAAGATGGTACAATACAGGCCGAACGTGACTGTCACAACACTTTCGCCGCACATGTCCCAAGCCTTCAGAACAGACAGATAAACCACAAATTGTGTCACCCTGGTGAGCAGCTGTCAGAGAACGCAACAGATTGGAAAAAGGAAAATCTATTACAGAGAAAATGATGCAGCCACCAGACCCAGGGAGTCATCCTCCAGTGAACCAGGACCTTGCAGAAGGTATATGATGATATTCTTGGAACATGTAAAGGCCACTGGGCCCATCTTGCTGACACTTTCTAAATAGGCTATTTCTTTTAACTATCTCCCTCTACAGAGATGTTAGAACTTCTCACTTACCACTGGCTCTTCCCATTAAAGCTCTAATTATGTATGAGCCTGCAGGGCTAACAAAATGGGAGCTCAGCATGATGTTTTTATAGGTCCAGGTAGCACAACTACCATCACAGCTTTGCCTAGGACTGGAGCAGGCAGTCTTTCACTAGGAGAGGAAATCTACAAACTTGGAGCCCAAGCTGGACCAGAATTTAATTTGCTGTGCTATTACCATAACTTGCATGCAAATGAAATTAAGCAAAGCCGGTGCCAGTTTCTGAACCAGTGTGCCTGCAAATAACTATGGCATATTGTTTCATTATTTTTTACTTTTTATTTGCAAAATAGCAGGCTTACATCCGTTGTTGAACACTCATGATAGACAAAATTACCTTAAGCAAGAATGTCAGCCTGCAACAGCAAGAAAACGTGGTCCCAGGTTCATGACAGGGCTAGGAGAGACTGAAACCATGTAGATCTTCTGCCAAACAGTGTAAATAATACTGAGTTAAAGGTAAAGGTAAAGGGACCCCTGACCGATAGTTCCAGTCATGGACGACTCTGGGGTTGCGGCCCTCATCTCGCTTTATTGGCCGAGGGAGCCGGCGTACAGCTTCCGGGTCATGTGGCCAGCATGACTAAGCCGCTTCTGGCGAACCAGAGCAGTGCACGGAAACACAGTTTACCTTCCCGCCAGAGTGGTACCTATTTATCTACTTGCACTGCGTGCTTTCGAACTGCTAGGTTGGCAGGAGCAGGGACCGAGCAACAGGAGCTCACCCCGTCGCAGGGATTTGAACCACTGACCTTCTGATCGGCAAGCCCTAGGCTCTGTGGTTTAACCCACAGTGCCACCCAATAATCTGGGTGTTCCTCCTAAGTCCCCTGGCTATTTCCCTTTGTTGGAGAACAGGAATGGGGATGCAGTAGCATCTTGCCCTTTGCATCGTGTCACAAAGTGCCCCGAATGCACCCAGAAAATCCTTGCTTTTAAGGTTTAACACCAATGTAGAGAAACACGTTTCTCAATCCTTCAGTTAGGAAACCCAGGATCCTTTAAAAGCCAGGTTGCTTAAAACACACAGTGTTACCATTCTTCCACAAGAAGAAGAAGAAGAAGAAGAGTTTGGATTTGATATCCCGCCTTTCACTCCCCTTCAGGAGTCTCAAAGCGGCTAACAATCTCCTTTCCCTTCCTCCCCCACAACAAACACTCTGTGAGGTGAGTGGGGCTGAGAGACTTCAAGGAAGCGTGACTGGCCCAAGGTCACCCAGCAGCTGCATGTGGAGGAGCGGAGACACGAACCCGGTTCCCTAGATTACGTGACTACCGCTCTTAACCACTACACCACACTGGCTCTCCAAGCTTATGCACAAGCTTATGCATTGTGATAAGCGCTCTCCAAGTTTCTGCTCATGACAGATGAGGAAGATGTGCCATTATATTGTTTTTAACCTTAGTTCAGAGTAATTACTGTCAACAAACAACTCAGTTTTGTATGTTTTAAATAATTAAAGGCAAGCACTCTTCTTTGATCTCCCGGAAAAGCTCTTTCATTCAGCATTTTTGCTTATTCCCATCATACCTACAAGACGGTTTTTGTTAAAAAGCAACTTTCTCTGTAAACTGGTGTTCCCATTATGGACACATCATCATCCCAACACTCAGGTTAGAGGGTTCAGTGCCTCACCCGGGTTGAGAAAGATTTCTGATTTTGCACACACCAATAATATGGAAAACTTATTTAAAAAACACTAACACGGCATCACTTTGAGCATTCCTTTCTAAGGAATGTCTTTTCACAATTGCACATTCCTGCTTCAAGGCTGCATTCTGTTTTATAAAATTCGTGTTTTCTGTTGATTCATTAACCATCTGCTTTGGATGATGCTGTGAAAGATGCTTTTGACTTTGCAATATGCAAATATCACCAAAGAAAGAAAGAATAAGCCCCAGTATGTAGCCACAGCCTACTGGTTTTTCTTCTTCACTTTTTTCCACTTTTTGACTTTTTATTAAATATAGTACAGTTGGTACAGGAGCAACTATTCATTTTCCTCACTGCGAAGCCTGGCATTTGGATTGGTGACTTTGATAGCAAGCCGAGCTGCTCTTTCCACAATTATCTTCCGATTCTTGGATGAAACCTTGTGAGCAATCTCTGCACAATAGGACTTGTTGCTCAGCAGCCGCTCCTCCAGCTCTTTGACGTTGTGTCAAAGGAACTTTCTGAATGCTGAAGGCAACATGTGCTTTGTCTTCTTACTGCTACCGTACCCAATTGTTGGGCATCAATATTTGGCCCTTGAACCTTCTGAGAGCTCTGTGGTCAATACAGCTGGGCTTCCACCAGTTACGCTTAATTTTGACATAGTGGACAGAAGGATGGCAGATGAACTTCTTCGTCCTCTTCTTGATGATCTTAGGCTTGATGAGGGGTCTGAGGGCCGGCATAGTGTCTGCTGGAGAATGGCGGCACCCGTGCAGAGAGGGAGTATAGAGAGGGAGAGAAAAACGCCACCTCCTACTATTGACAAAATCTTAACATGCCACAGAGCTGGATTTCGTTTAGTGTAGTGGTTCCCAAAGTAGGCACACACACACACACACACACACACCCCGGGGTGCTAAGAAGCAAGGGAGTGGTGTGGGGGGAGTGTCACTGGAAGTGAAAATAACTACCAGACTTTGAAAAGCTAATATCACTAGATCAAGATCAACAAATTTGTTGAATTAATTACAATAAATAGTTTTAATTGGATTTTTAATAAATGTGCAATCCATGGTTACTGTTTTGAATTGTATTGTGTTATTATCGTCCTTAGTGGCTCGTGCAAACCACTGTTCTGAATAATGCATTTGATAGCATGGGGGGCATTGGGGTGTGGAAAGATATACCCGTGTCAATGTGCTATTTCATACACACAAAATGTATCTTATCTTAATGGTCAGTTTGTCACCATAGTGTTCAGCAACCTAAAATCTACATAAGAGGAAGAGCCAGATGTCAGGGGTTATATACTGATATTGTGCTACTTAGAACCCTGAGGCACAGGAAATTGCCTTATGCCAGATCAGACTATTTCCTAGTCTTGTCTGTTCTCTCCCCCCCCCCCCAGTAATTTTATTAGAATTTGGGAAAAGGGATCAAGATTATCATCTACTATCTTTTTATAAAAACTCTAAGACATTAATCTAAATAAAAACACAGACCAGAAAGAAAAATTTTAAAAAGGAAAGAAAGGAAGGGGGAGAGAGAGAGAGAAGGATGGAGAACTATAGAGAAGGGATAAAAGAGAGAAGAGGAGAGAAAGAGAGGAGATAATGAAAGAAAAAGGAAGAAGGAAAGAAAGAAGGAAGGAGAGAGAGAGAGAGAGAGAGAGAGAGAAAGAAAGAAAGAAAGAAAGAAAGAAAGAAAGAAAGAAAGAAAGAAAGAAA
>JAXCMG010000251.1:1677108-1706950 GCA_034642415.1 Podarcis siculus
AAAGAAAGAAAGAAAGAAAGAAAGAAAGAAAGAAAGAAAGAAAGAAAATAAATAACTTCTGATTATTCATCTGTCCACTATATATGTTATGACCATAGGCACCAACTCCTAGGGGTGCAGGTGTATTTGGCCCCCTCAATATTTGTTGGCAGGGGGCTGAGCCCCCCAATGTTGAGGGAATGGAGGAGACCAAGCTCCTCCTAAGCATGGCCAGCTCCTTCTAAGCATGCGAGACGAGAAGCCCCTGGTCATTGAAGGTGTGCGGTGTTGTACTCTTCGCTTGGCCTCCTGCCAACGATGCGTGTCCATTGCATGCATGACTTCATAGGTGCGTGACGCTGGGCCCCCTCAGTGTTGGGCGCAAGACGAAGCCTCTGTCCATGACTTGGTTTGATTTCAAAAATGTGCCCCTGGACTCTAAAAGGTTGGATATCTCTGTACTGTTCAAGTGGGGCGGGGGCATGAGAACCACCATGTAAACCACAGTAGCAACTATAGTTGTAGGTACCCAACTATAGTTGTAGGTACCCTGCACAACAATTTGCAATCCTCATTCGAAACTTCATCCACTTTCTGTTTTTAGCTTACAAATACCGCATGGAGTCCCAAACAATGCAAAATTCATATACCCAATTGAGGGGAAAATGCAGTCTTCCCCTCTGACTGTACAAGAGAAGTCTAAGAATTGTTTCAGAGGGTTAATGAACTAAGTAAAAGAAAATACAAGCATTTTATATCCCACAGAAAACTTCCTCAAGGTGCCACAATCCACGCTAGAGACTGTCAAATGGTTCTTACTTTGTCTCAGTGAAAACAACAGAGCTTTTTCGGTGCCTCGAGCAAGCCTTTAGAAGTATGCCAACATGACCAAATCAAAAGCGATGGTCTTAGCCTCCCCACCAGCAAGACAATCAGTAATTAACTTCAAAGCTAACCGCCTCCTAAGGACTTAAAGTAACTGGAAATACAAATCTAGACCAGTTTAATTAAACTAATAATGCTAAGCCTGCAAGTTTTATTTTTTCCCCCTCCGCCCCCACACATAATCACTTGCATTAGATGCAATAGATAAATACCGATGGAGATTTAGCGCAAATGCTAAGAACAAGTGGGAAGCACAGAAAATGTAATAAAAGAACGGAAGAAAGCTGCTTTGGCAGCTGCATACTGAAGGGGATCTGTCAAGGCAACAAATGCTGTTGAAAACTGGGTGCAGAATGATACCAATGTTGAGTATTTTTAACATCAGTTGAGCAATGCTGTGTGCATAGAAAATAAGAGCAAAGATGCAGACAGAGGGTGAGGATTGGATTATTCACAGTTCACAAAACTAAGCAACGTGGATGATAATTGTTGCTGATTCCTGGTGGCTGCTAAGACACAACATGAATACATTCTGAATTTTAAAGAGCTCAAGATTTCTACTGTTTCTAGACGTATTTACAAGCCGAGCTGTGAACTTCTGACATTTCTATCCCACCTCTCCTCTGGGGAGGTCAAGGTGTTGCTTACAGGTTCTCCATCAATCTCCCATCCACATCCTGACTCAGACCTGCATCGCTTTTAAAGAAGTCGCTGTATTGTGTGCATTCAAGCCAATCCTTAGGCTTGAATTGAAACCCTTTGATTCAGGGGGTTAAGATGGTCAACTAAGAGCACAATCCTAAACCCAGGTGAAGTGGGTTCAATCAGACTTGCTTTTGAGTAGACAGGGGTAGGGTTGTGCTGTGATTTACTAAACGGATAGAGGCATACAATTAATTGGTGACTCTCAGTGGAAAGTTCATCTCCATCCATCTGGTTCAAAACCTATCCTCAACCATTGTGATGCAGGAGGGGATCTGTCCGGATATGCCTCTACATCTTCTTCTTCTTTGGTGATCACTCAAAGCCGAGTAAGGTTGCCTTCCATGAACATGGTCTTAACAATGAGTCTGTAAGTAACCGTGGAGGCCAATTCTGGAGCCACACGTTCTTCCACAGCGGGGACATTGGTTTCTGGGTGGGAGTTGATCATGGTGAGGGTTTGCCAAGCGTGCCTTCCTCTTAGCACATTTCTCCTTTTACGTCCTGAGTTTGTGCTTCTTCAAAGTCCATGACACCTTTGGTAAAGGCTGTTCTCCAACTGGAGTGCTCGCAGGCCAGTGTTTCCCAGTTGTTGCTGTTTATACTACATTTTTTAAGATTTGCCTTGAGAGAGTCTTTAAGCCTCTTTTGTTGTCCACAGGTATTTCGCTTTCCATTATTGAGTTGGGAATAGAGCTTTGGAAGATGATCATTAGGCATCCACACAACATGACCAGTCCAACGAAGTTGATGTTGAAGAATCACACTGGTGATCTTTGCTTCTTCCAGTACACCTACATATAGCCACATTGTCCTTACATACAGAAGGTTGTTTCTGCACATGGATCTTTCTTGCTGGTTCAGAGAATCTAAGCATGATATAATGTGAAAAGGACACACACACAATTTCAAGCCTGCCATGCTAGGAAGTTCAGCACATGTAATTTTAGTATTAGAAGCATTCCAGCAAAACACAGTTCTGTGGTATAGGAATAATTTGACTAAACAAAGATCATTTCATTAAGCTTTCATATTAGTAATGCAGATTGATGATTTCCTAAAAATAAAAAAATAAGGCACTTGTTAAGGGAGCATGCCTTTGTTACAGGAGCAGTGTTATAATCAGTTTTATGTAAGAGCCCAGGTAGACTGGGCTGTGGTTCAATTGATTATTGTCATATATAATTTTGTTTTATTATTACTATACAATGTACAAACACATTTTGGGGGAACCTCAACTTCTGATTTCTGCAAGTTTGCCCTTAGCAATTGGTATCCTGTAGGGAAGGAGAAGAAATTTGATTTAGGGCACATTTACAAGGCTAAATATCACTTTCTGAAACTATACAAGAAATGAAACCCAGACATCCTTCAAATTTTTCAGTTCTCTGAATGCTGCACCACAGTTCTACAGCCAAGTAATGTGTACAAAAAATGCAGATGCTAAGGTGAAGTGTGCATTAAAATGTATATAGTGAAAATAACACAGAAAAATCCATCACGTGGGGGGGATATTTGCAAAAAACTACTTTAGACAAAACTGCATACAGAAAACTATATATTCTGAGAAATTTGGTGGTGAATTTTCATGAGCGCTTTTTTAAAAAACAACAAGAACCCACAAATTGATGTGGAAAGGTGGAGAACTGAATGTAAGACTGTAAAAATGATAAATTGAGAGAAACTGGAACTCATCCCTCTGCACAGACCTTTATGAGGGGAAAAAGAAAGTATTTTCCTCTTGTAATGTCAAGCAAACAAAAACAGAATGTTTCCAGTCTTTCAAAGATTAAATTACCTTGTTGCGGATTTGGAGATGCTTGAGAAACATTTCTAGCTTGTGGTCCATTTCATTCCAGATGGATTGCATGTGTGGGGTGGGAAGGCTGTGCAAAGCAGAGAATAAACTTTTCCAACTGGTCAAGCCACCGTACTGCTGCTGTCACTGCTCGGTGGAAATTGACGCCCTGTTTCAAGATGAAATGTTCTTTCTCTTGCCGGTGATGGGCAGTGGAGACTTCAGCTTTGATCATCTTTCTCCATTAGGGAGCAAAAGGGGGTGAGGCTGGTGCAATGGCAGGAAAATGACTGCCGTTTTTATTGTCCTCCTAAAATGTGCGTTTGCCTCTTTCTTGACATGTTTTGCGACATCAGGCAATTAGGGATGTAACCCAGGCTAAACTAATTCCAGCTCTTTCGAGCCTTCAGGGACTTACGGATTTAGAAGGGTTATATTATTTTAGCTGAGGAGTAAATGTCATATACACTCTGGCATCTGATTGAAATCCTTTGTTTCCATTCAGATATTTACTTCTGAGTAGGCTTACCCATTCATATCAATGGACAGGGCAGCTCCACGCCTGCCAGCCTTTGCCTTTTTCTCTGAAGTGGAAGGGGTAAGCCCTTGTGGGTGAACGAACTGCAAACACATCAAGACATCCATGCCCCATAGGGAATCATTATTCTTGGTTTGTTTGCTGAAAGCAAATATATTCTGCCTTTAAACTGATTTTTTTTTTAAAAAAAGCAGCTTACAAAAGGAGTCAATAAAAATAGCTATAAAAGAAATCTCAGCCTTTTTTAAAAAGTCAGGAACGAGTGGAACACTGTCTTAAAAAAAACACAACACAGAACAAAACAAAAACAAAATAAAACTATAGACCGGAAAGAAATAGGAATGAACATTTGTAATATATGCTATAAGCCACCCAGAATGGCTAGGGAAACCCAGCCAGATGGGCAGGGTATAAATAATAAAGAAAAAGCAAAGATCACCTGTGTTGAAGCAATGATTCTTCAACATCAATTTCGTTGGACTGGTCATGTTGTCCGGATGTCTTCCAAAGCAACTACTCTATTCTGAACTTAAAAATGGTAAGCTTAATGCAGGTGGTCAACAAAAGAGGTTTAAAGACTCTCTCAAGGCAAATCTAAAAAAAAAAAAAATGTAGTATAAACACTGACAACCGGGAAACATTGGCCTGTGAGTGCTCCAGTTGGAGAACAGCCTTTACCAAAGGTGTCATGGGCTTTGAACACACTCAAACTCAGGGAGGGAGAAACATGCTAAGAGGAAGGCATGCTTGGCAAATCCACACCGTGATCAACTCCCACCCGGAAACCAATGTCCCCACTGTGGAAGGACGTGTGGATCCAGAATTGGCCTCCACAGTCATTTACGGACTCAATTTTAAGACCGTGTTCATGGAAGACAATCTAACTTGGTTACGAGTGATCACCAAAAAAGAAGAAATATAATCATCATCATCCTCAGAATAAGGGCTTCATTGCCCAGTTTTCAACAATGTCATAAAATGCTCTGCAGGTCTCTTCCTGGGATTGTTCACATGCAGCAGCCTAGGGGGGGGGAAATGGGATAGCTTTTGCATGCACCAGGGATAGGGAATCTTCCGATGTTGTTGGACTTAAACTCTCATTATCCCCAAATGCTGAGCAACCTTTCTGGCTGAGTCTTATGAGAGTGGGAGTTCAACATTATGTTAAGAACTGCTGAAGAACAGGCAGTCACCAGAACTTCATTCACCATCAAAATCCAGCAAAGTTGCAGACACCAGCACATACCTATCTCCAGCTGCGACCGTAGCTTGGTGATAGAACACATGCTTGGCATTCAGAAGGTCCAAGACTGATTCAGTGGTATGTACAGTTAAGGATGTCGGGGGACTGGAAAGTCCTCAGCTTGAGAAGCTGGAGAGTGTTGCAAATCAGAATATTCAGTCGCCCTAGCCCTGAGCAAGATTACTTTTGTCAGGGTGGGCTCAGACCTTTTTGACTGGGGATGAATTTGAAGTTCCCACTCTAGAGGCAGGAACTTTAAGCACTGGCTCAGAAGCTTCATTCAGTCAAGAACCACTCCTGTATCAACTGTTCACACATGAGGGGGGGGGACTGTTCACACATGAAGTTCCCTGCCCCTCTTTCACAGGGTGCTTCCAAGATGGGAATTTAATACAGTGGTACTTCGGGTTACATACACTTCAGGTTACAGACTCCGCTAACCCAGAAATAGTACCTCGGGTTAAGAACTTTGCTTCAAGACGAGAACAGAAATCGTGCTCCGGCGGCGCGGCAGCAGCAGGAGGCCCCATTAGCTAAAGTGGTGCTTCAGGTTAAGAACAGTTTCAGGTTAAGTGTGGACCTCCAGAACGAATTAAGTACTTAACCCAAGGTACCATTGTACTTCAAATGTGTCATTCAGATATTGTAAATGGGTCGTTTGCAACAGTGTTGTTGTGTTGCTGTTATTTTTTTATAAAATAAATAAATAAATAAATAAATAAATAAATAAATAAATAAGATCTTCTACCGAAAGGAACAATCCAGTTTACAATGGGTGGGGGCAGGAATACAGGCAGCCATTTTGTGCTAATGACATTGGGAGACCGACAATGCAGTTGAACCCCAGAGCAGACACTCCAAGTTGTCCCTATTTTCCAGGGACATCCCTAATTTAGAGAAGCCGTCCCGGTTTCTGATTTGATCCCAGAATGTCCCACTTTTTCTTAAGGATGTCCCTATTTTCATTGAAGAAATGTTGGGGGGGGTATGGAGTTATCTGACCCCTGAGCTGTCTGAAGGCAATACTGTATACGGAAGGGTTTTTTTTAAAATGTTTAACGTTTTATTTTGTTTTTATATATATTGGAAGTTGATCAGGGTGGCTGGGGCAGCCCAGTCAAATGTATGGGATATAAATAGGAAAATTATCATTGTGGAATAAAGGTAAAGGGACCCCTGACCATTAGGTCCAGTCGTGGCTGACTCTGGGGTTGCAGCGCTCATCTCGCTTTATTGGCCGAGGGAGCTGGTGTACAGCTTCCGGGTCATGTGGCCAGCATGACTAAACTACTTCTGGCGAACCAGAGCAGTGCACGGAAACACCGTTTACCTTCCCGCCAGAGTGGTACCTATTTATCTACTTGCACTTTGACGTGCTTTCGAACTGCTAGGTTGGCAGGAGCTGGGACCGAGCAACGGGAGCTCACCCCGTCGCGGGGATTCGAACCGCCAACCTTCTGATCGGCAAGTCCTAGGCTCTGTGGTTTAACCCACAGCGCCACCCGCCTCCCAATCATTGTGGAATGGGACGTCCCTATTTTCATCGAAGAAATGTTGGAGGCTATGCCAGAGCCACTGGACAAAAATGTTTGTACCTGAAACCAGACAGGCTCCATGGGCATATTGCACCCAGGACATCAAAATGCTGTTTGTCACAGCCAGAGAGATTAAGGAATTCTTCATTTGGTTGTTTTAAATGAAAAGCAGCCCTTCTGAGAAAAGAGGACATGATGAGATAGCTATTTATGTATAGAACTTCTGCTGAGTGCTTAGGATTTAATGCTTTCATTATTCGGTAAAGCAGAGTTATAACACAAGAGCTTCGAACTGAAATGCTCACTACTAGATTATCAAATTGCTTCGTTTTGTGTGTAGGGGAACAATTATGTCTCTACAACTCAAAAGTCATTAGGGAAGGAAATATGTTACTTGAAGTACATTTGCTATTTATACATTCAATGTGAGATTGTTTGTGTTGGAGAGGTCCTCTGCCAAAGAATTATATGAAGACATTTGGTAGCACACAACACCTCAGGATTAAAAGCACAGCAGCACTCCTGAATTTATTGGCTTCTTCTATTAATGCTATTTTGCTTTTGCATTGTCTCCTCCAAGATGTCATCTTGCTCGGATTATCATGCTCTTCTTATGCAAATGAATTGAGTTGATTTGTTAGCTAGAGCTATTCTCACACCAAGCAACCTGGCTTTCTGAAGCATCCTATCACACAGCAGATACTTCATGTGACAGAGCAGAGCTCATGGAGGCTTCAGAAAATTAGCTCTGCAACTTTCTGTGTAAGAGATGCTCATGATGTGGTTAAATATATTATATGTGGAAGTGTCACTGTGGGCGAAGGACAGGAAGAAGTGCTCTAGCACTGTCCTGCCATATGAGCTCCTTCTTCAGCATTCATCAAAGTGAAAATCAGAGGCCTTGGCTGGTCTTCTTTCTTTTCTTAGAACAGCAACTGCCAGCTTACTTTCCCATGAAAAATTAGGCAGCATGCCCATATATTCAATCAGAATTGCAAAGAGAGCCCACTGAAATGTCAGTGAATTTTGTCAACGAATTTGCTTCAGTGGAATGTGGTGGGTTGCGCAAATCATGGTTTTGAATGATGAGGATGAGCCCCACAGAGTTTGCTTGCTGCTCCCTCCAGTGTGGTCATGAGGAGCATATTTGATTTCATTTTAGATTAGCAACATTATATATATATATATATATATATATATATGCTTTCGTAGATTTTCACGGGTACAGGAATGCAGGTTTTGGTGTCCTCGGGTGTCTTCCCGTGTAAAAGTTGGGGTGTCTAGGCGACGTTTCGACGAGGTCTCACTCGTCATCTTCAATATATATATATTTTCAAATTACAGTTTTACAATCACACATCCAACATCCAACATTAAAACAAGATTCCAAAGCATCTCCTGGACTACCCTCCTCCCCTTTGTGGGTCTTATTTTTAACCATTTCCCTCTGCATTTTTTAAATAACAATCCAAATCTTTTACATCTCTATTATATCCAAAATTCACCGTGTTATTCCAATCCCACTCACAATTTTAACTGTTTGCGATGGGGTTTTTTTTTAAGATAAATTATAAATTTTCCCCATTCTTTATTAAAATTTTGGTCTTCCTGATTTCTGATTCTTCCGGTCATTTTTGCCATTTTGGCATAATCCATCAACTTGATCTGCCATTTTTCCCTGGTAGGGACTTTATCTTCTTTCCATCTCAATTTAGTACTACATCTGAAACCCAAACTATGGTGAATCTTAACTACAGTTAGTGAAAAGAAAACCGCTTCATAAACCGTGGTTTGAAGTTTCTTTATTTCACTGAACCATAGTGAAGTTGAAACAGACTTTGTCTAGGCTCACATGACAAGGCAAGCTAAAGTTCACCCAAAATGGAAATGGAAATCTCCATAATCCTCCTTATAGCCATTCCAGAAAAGGAAGATGAGTGGCACACACAAGCTCAAAGCTCACCTAGGTTTATTCTTGTAACCCTAAACTATGGTTCAGCATTATGTCCAAAAGAGCCCGTAGAAAGTTCTTCATTGTGTAGCATGTCATTTTAAGATGTGATATTTTAGGCTGGTTGAAACAAGAGGAATATTGGCAGATTTATCTTTCAAAGGCTTTTAGGAGGCTCATAACAAATGCGATAATTGTTTTAAAAATTGCTTTCATTTGGTCCTTTTCCTAGGAAACATCTTTAGAGTTCCCCGTTTAATTAATAACACAAGAGTGCCGTTAGCTGCATTTTGAGCATTCGCTAGAAATTGCAGCTCCCCCCTCACAACACACAAACCCACAACCAAAACAAGAACCTTATCTCCTTCCCCCGCCTCTTATAGTTTGAAGCGACATATGTTGCTCATGCAGTCTTTCTGAACCCGCAAATAAAAAGCAGTAGGCTGATTAGAGTGGGATGCTAATGCTTTTTTTAGAACAACAACAACAGATTTGCATTACCCTCTCACTATAAAAGATATATATAGGGAAATGGTTGGGAGTTCAAATAATTGTGATAAAAATCAAGGCACTCCAGAATTAGAGGTGGCCAAATTCTGAATGCATGGGGCTGGTGGAAACAGGATCAAATGTAAAATATATATATTTGCTTTGCTGTTACATGCAATTCAGTCACACCTAGACTGTCAAAAACCTCAGCCACAGCACCCAAGCTATGCAAAGCCTATGGTGTAAACAGGCAATAATCAGTAATGTCTCGTATTTGCATTCTAAATACCTATGAAGCCGTGAAGAGGCTCAGCAAATGATTGTCATTATGATAGTAGAGAAAGGACCAAATTACAGTCATCAAAGACAATAGTTTGAGGGGCAAGGAGAATTAATTCCCCTCAGGAGGTTTTATACAACACGTAAAGTTCCCTGCATGTTCACATGCTTGAAAAGCTGTAACCAGTTAGAGATGTCACTTCACTCATTCCGAGTTTCCTTCCTTCAGATGTATCAACATCCTGTTGCACTTCAAAATGGAATTTAAAAATGGAAAGCGTAATGCTGGTGGTCAACAAAAGAGGTTCAAAGACTCTCTCAAGGCAAATCTTAAAAAAATGTAGTATAAACACAGACAACTGGGAAACACTGGCCTGCGAGCGCTCCAGTTGGAGAACAGCCTTTACCAAAGGGGTCATAGACTTTGAAGACACTCGAACTCAGGACGAAAGGGAGAAATGTGCTAAGAGGAAGGCACACTTGGCAAATCCACACCGTGATCAACTCCCGTCCAGAAACCTATGTCCCCACTGTGGAAGGACATGTGGATCCAGAATTGGTCTCCACAGTTACCTACGGACGCACTGTTAAAACCATGTTTATCTTACTCGGCTTTGAGTGATCACCAAAGAAGAAGCAGCAAAATAAAATGCATTCAAGCTAGATCTGACCTGTTCCCACCCTACAAATTCCTTGGGTGGTCACAAGCAGAAAGGAAGACACCCTGGTTGCTTTCCAAGCTTTAGATTTAAAACACAATAAATAAAAGCAAAAACTAGTTCTTCCATGGGCACTCAAATCTTATGGCCATGCTATGGGGAACATACAGCCACTGAGGACATAAATGTTCACATATTTGAGACATTACTGGCACGGACCAATTGGTGCCTCTGACATTCACACAATACTTCATATTGAATGGGATGTGATCATTGAAGAAAATGTTACACTTCCCTGGTAATACAATATACCGTATTTTTCCATGTATAAGACTAAGTTTTCTCCCAAAAAATTAATGTCAAAAATTAGGGGGCGTCTTATACACGGGGCCATTTTCCCCCAATTGTCTTAAATCTGAGTCCCCCCAAATAGGGGCCGTCTTATACTTGGGAGCGTCTTATAGATGGAAAAATAAGGTTATTTAGATTAGTATGGTGGGAAAAGTGGTACCCATGCAACAGAAAGGACGCGAGGAAACATCGTAATTCCGCAGAATAAGGAGCCATGGTTCATTTAGTGCACTATAAATTGGCACTAAGAAGAACAAAGCACTGCTGCATCAGAAGCACCTTGAAATGCTTTGCAGTTTGCTCTGTTGCTGATCTAGGATTTGCACCGCGAGCAAAGCTCTGCGTATCACGTCTCCGAGGGGAAAAGATGTTCCTACTCAGAGGAAGAGCTGCCGAAGAGAACTGAAGTCCCTGCTGAGATCTCTCTTAACCCCACCCCAAAATAAAACCATCGCTTGTCAAATATTAAGATCAGCATATATATAGAAAAGCACAGCATGGGAATCATAACGAGGCGACACAAGTGCTTTTTACTTAAATGCAGGTTCAGCAAATAAACTCTGAGTACTTGCTGGAAAGGGTGTGTGTGACTCTTTGGCTGCAATTTGTGGTAAAGTTCTTCCCAATTTCCCCCCCTTATTTTTAATATTCTATCAACTGAACCATAGATTATAGGTTTCTTGTTTGCTTTTAAGGTTTGCATATTCCTTTCAAAACGATGTGACATTTCCATTTCGCTTACAGTAAATCAGCAAGTGATAATTTGGGTTCTCCTGTCTTCCATGCCATTTGATCAATGCTGGGGAGAAAGCCGTTCTCTTTCATCTGTATAATTTCACCAGTATTCATCCTGGAACAAAGCAAACAATTGTGAAAAGTATTAATGTGGACCTTTCTCTGCCCTCTCCCTGTAACTGCAAAGACTTTTTAGCTAACACGGAGCTACTCTTGGGTAGGCGTTCATGCAATGTGCCTTTTGGATTCCGTAGTTGACAAACTTGTGTAAAAACTTTTATTTCCAGATTTATAGCTTCATCTAGAATCACCTTGCACCACTTCCCACCTCAGTATTGCATTAAGTACTATTGCATTTGGCCACCTCATGAGAAGAGAAGGCCACCTCATTTGGCCACCTCATGAGAAGAGAAGGCCACCTCATTTGGCCACCTCATGAGAAGAGAAGACTCCCTGGAAAAGACCCTGATGTTGGGAAAGATGGAGGGCACAAGGAGAAGGAGGCGACCAAGGACGAGATGGTTGGACAGTGTTCTCGAAGCTACAAACACGAGTCTGACCAAACTGCAGGAGGCAGTGGAAGACAGGAGTGCTTGGCGTGCTCTGGTCCATGGGGTCACGAAGCGTCGGACACGACTAAACGACTAAACAACAACAACAACTATTGCATTAAATAATATCCAAAACATTATGAATTGCTCTAGTGCAGGTAAAGTTCCACAGAAACACTTATTTCCTACCTCAAAATGGTAGTGTCACATCCATAGCCAAGTGTCCCAGCTAGGAGAACAGGGTAAGATACCAAACTGAAAACATGAGGCATAAGGTTTGCAGAATGTATTTCAAGGGCTATTTACTAAACGATGCACTCTGCAGCTGAAACAAATAGTGAAAACAGTTTGTCTTCACTTGCAAAGCTGGCAACACACTGACCTGCAATGATTTGTGCAGAAATTTACAACACTGGTGGTGCCCATTCAACAAACAATAAGTGAGTGACCTTGAGAGATTGTGATCAGATACATGCATGCAAAAATATGATAATAAATGGAAGGTATTTGCATCACCCATGCAAATCTGGCAACAAAAATTATGAAATAGGCCAGGCTTCCTCAATCGCGGCCCTCCAGATGTTTTTGGCCTACAACTCCCATGATCCCTAGCTAGCAGGACCAGTGGTCAGAGATGGGAATTGTAGTCTCAAAATATCTAGAAGGTCCGAGGTTGAGGAAGCCTGAAATAGGCTAGTGATGTATGGAAGTGAGAGCTGGACCATAAAGAAGGCTGATTGCCGAAGAATTGATGCTTTTGAATTGTGGTGCTGGAGGAGACTCTTGAGAGTCCCATGGACTGCAAGAAGATCAAACCTATCCATTCTGAAGGAAATCAGCCCTGAGTGCTCACTGGAAGGACAGATCCTGAAGCTGAGGCTCCAATACTTTGGCTACCTCATGAGAAGAGAAGACTCCCTGGAAAAGACCCTGATGTTGGGAAAGATTGAGGGCACAAGGAGAAGGGGACGACAGAGGACGAGATGGTTGGACAGTGTTCTCGAAGCTACCAGCATGAGTTTGACCAAACTGCAGGAAGCAGTGGAAGACAGGAGTGCCTGGCATGCTCTGGTCCATGGGGTCACGAAGAGTCGGACACGACTAAACAACTAAACAACAACAACAAAACACTCTAGATTTAGATTATTTGTTCTCTCGGACAAGAGGGCCTAAAATTACAATAATTATCATGGGGGGGGTTTCCTGCAATAAATGAATGAATGAATGAATGAATGAGGGGTCCCTGTACTCAGAAATGTTGGGACAAACCACCCTAGCATCAAGAACTGAGGCATTGTAGTTGTATCTGCATACAAGCAAAACCAACAATGTACCCTGCAGATGTTGCTGATGGATGACTGCCATCATCCCTGACCATTGGCCTTGCCAGCTAGAGCTGGTGGAAATGGGAGTTCAACATCTGGAGGATGCCAGGTTAACCATCCCTGCTTTAGATGAACTTCCATTGCTTTTCCAGGCTGCATCCCCATTCCTGACCCCCTTATTACTTTATTCCTCTAGCATCCTCTTCCCAATGTTATCCATTTCACAACACTTTTCAACGCAATGAACTACTCAAGATTAATAGAGGTCCAATGATTCTGTTTAATTTATTTCAGAGAAGTGGTTTTTTTGTTTTTCGTTTAACCATGCTGGTTCTCTAATTAATATATATTTCTGTGTGGAGTTAATTCCTCAGTTCACAAAGGAAAAGCTGGCTCATTCCCCTTCTTGGATGCTTTTCTCAGGAAAAAAAAAATAATGGATCTCTCACAGAGATGACTGAAGAACAGGAGCACAGGGACAGGTTTTTAAATCCTACCTCCTCCTGGCCTCGTATTGCTCTCAAATGAAATGTTCACTCTTTCAGCAAGGGCTAATTATTGGATCTGATTAAATGGATTAACAAAGTAATGTCACAGGAAAGAATAGATTAGCTATTAACTTTTTTTGTTATTTTAATCAGTCTGTTCAGATTCCTTCTCCTGAAGCTTTTAACCAGATATTCACTACCAACTAGAGATCCACGAAGCATGAAAAATGGTCAGACTCTCAACGGCAAAAGTTGGTCTCTCTTCTAGCAAATATACTGATTGTCTTCTTGCAGTCCTCCTGGGAAACGGCAGAGGCTTAGGAAACCCATGTGTCGTTATCATTCCAAATAATGCACAAAGGTGTATAATACTTAATTTAAGAAAACTTTTTCTTCCCCTTTAGCTGGAGCTCAGTGGGTAAAGAAATTCAATTTGGCGGTTCAGCTTGCCCAAGGCAAGCGTTAACACCAAAGACAAAACTTCGTGTGATGAGCATTCCCATGGTTTTTTCCTCCCAAATCCTGGCTAAAAACAGGAGTGAAGAATAACCCCTGGGGGTAAGGGGCAACATAACTGTTTCCCAGCCTGCTGTTTGACTGCTCAGCTTCACATGCACCTGAGCTGAAGTTAGCCCTGGGGGTGGGGACAGAGATACGGGTGGGAAAGCAGCTGGGACAGGAGGCGAATTGTATGAGCAGCAAGCAGGTAAAACATTAAACAGGCTTTCCACCCCCTACAGATCCTCTGCTCTAGATTTCTGAGCCCCCCCAACGTTTCATTTAAAACAAACTTGGGTAAAAGAATTATAGGCTGCATACACAACATAAATTTAAATCACACACACACATGATAATCCTGGGAACTGTAGTTTGTTAAGGGCACTGGAAATGGTAGCTCTGTGAGGGGCGAATGATAGTAACAGGGATTATTTGGGGCATGTTGTTGTTGTTATTATTATTATTATTATTATTATATCTATACATACCCAGCCCATCTGGCTGGGTTTCCCCAACCACTCTGTATGGCTCCCAACAGAATATTAAAAACATGATAAAACATCAAACATTAAAAACTTCCCTAAACAGGACTGCATTCAGATCTCTTCCCAAAGTCAGATAGTTGTTTATTTCCTTGACATCTGATGCGAGGGCATTCCACAGGGCGGGCACCACCACCAAGAAGGCCCTCTGCCTGATTCCCTGTAACCTCACCTCTTGCAGTGAGGGAACCACCAGAAGGTCTTCGGAACTGGACCTCAGTGTCCGGGCTAAATGATGGGAGTGGAGGCACTCCTTCAGGTATACTGGGCCAAGGCCGTTTAGGGCCTTAAAGTTCAGCACCAACACTTTGAATTGTGCTCGGCAATGTACTGGGAGCCAATGAAGATTCTTTAGGACTGGTGTTATATGGTCCCAGCAGCCACTGTCTTCATCACTGACCTTCTCTTTCAACTCAGACATTTCTTGAAGCCCTGATTTCACCCTCCCCTGGATCATCTCCAACTCCATGATCTCTCCCCCCCCTTCTCAGGATCCACTCCCTCCCTCCATGACATCTCCACAGGACTCACAACACACTCTGATTGGCAGGATTTCTCTAGCTGAGGTCTTTCACAACAACTGTTCCTCAGCCTTTCAACTTGAGATGCTGAGGATTGAATCCAGGATCTGCTTGAAGCAAAGCATTTGATCCATGACTGTTACCGGAATTTGGAGAAAGGTTGGGGGGGAAGGTTTGCCCCTCCAGCAGACATCATACACCCCCCCCCCCCGACTACCAAAATCAACACAATCACTCCTGCAAGCGTCCCCACAAAACACTTTATCACACAGGTTTCCCCCATCTCTATTCAAAGGACCTCCGTTGCACATCACCAAGCGTAACAATGCACTGATAAATGTATCTACCGTATTTTTCGCTCTATAGGACGCACTTTCCCCCCTCCAAAAATCAAGCTCCTATGGAGCGAATGCAGACTCCTTGGCTTCAGCGATAGCAATGCAAAGCCTCCGAAGCACAGAGGGAGAGCTCCCTCCGCACTCTGGAGGCTTCGCGTTGCTTTCGCTGAAGCCTGGAGAGCGAGAGGGGTTGGTGCGCACTCACGCTGCACTCTAAAGGCTTCAGGGATAGCTACCTGAAGCCTCCAGAGTGCAGCGGGAGGTCCCGCTGCACTCCGGAGGCTTTGGGTTCCTTTTGCTGAAGCCAGGAGAGCAAGACTCTCCTGGCTTCAGCAGAGAGGGAGAGCTGCGTAGCGCCCCTTCTGCGAAGCGGGAGGAGAAATGGAAGGGGCTCCATTTCTCCTGCCGCTTCGCTGAAGGGGCACTGAGCAGAAAGGGGGAGAATTTTTTTTCTTGTTCTCCCCCTCCAAAACAAGGTGCACCCTATGGTCGGGTGCATCCTATAGAGCGAAAAATATGGTACATAGAGGCTCAATGGGAAAACTTTAGAAGGTGTGTTATTCTTCATGGAGAGCATGTGTTGCAATGGAGTCTAACAAGTCATCCCTCTGTTGCTGGGCGGGTAAGTTTAGATGCCCACGAATGTGATTGGGCTCTTCTATGTTGTTGGGGAGATTTTAATGTTGCTAATTTTGATTGACAGCCTAGAAGCTTTACATTCCCTGCGCGCAGCGTTGAGCTTCCTCTTTTCACTGCATGCATCAGATTACCCGCCCACCCTCCCTATATTTAGGGTTGTTCACACTCACCTTCCTATGCCTGTCATGGGGTCGTCTGCTCTTGGGGCAGGGGCCTGGTAGGAATTTTGTCCATTTGGCTGATTGACTGGTGCCATTTGGTGTTTGCCTACTGCGTAGCGAATCGTCACAACTTGTAAGGTTGGCAGTTAGGCATTGGTTTTAGTGTATTGGTTGGTGGAGGGGCATGGATTGGCTGTGTCTGCCCCTCCAATGCTGCTGCTGCAAGGGAATTCCATTAAAGGAATCCAGGGGCTCGCCATGCTCTTGTCCGAACCCCTGTCAAGGGGCTAGGGCCACGCAAGAGCCCTTGGGAGCATTTGGGGAGAGGTGAGGGCCTGGCACCCAGCTCCATTCTCTCCCCAATATGTTTTCCCTTACTGATCAGGCCTACAGGCTGCTGTTTTGCTCCAATATTCTTGGCTGATGTCTTTGTCTGGCAATCCAAGTGAGCCCAAAGATTTTCCTATAACAACGACCAAGCTCTGCAACCAGAGACATAACTTTTCTGCTCAAAGTCATGATCTCCTGCCCTCTTCCCACTTGCCACCTTTTTTTTCTACCTGTTTTCCCTGTTTAAATTTACAACGCTTTTAACTGAAACGATTTTGTGATGTGTCTAGATGCAGCGTCCGTGTCACCAGTGTTTCATTCTGCAACTGGGGATATATGAGATTCATTTTGATTTTTATTGGCTAAAGACCTTGGTCCCTTGGCTGCCTCTTGCTCTTTTGGCTGGAGTCACCTGTATTGATTTGCTCTGCATATCCCTGCTCTCTGCTCGCAAACACCGCCAAGTCAGGCTGGTTTATGCTGGCTAACTTGCAAGGAGGACCCAAGCGCCGGATCCGAGGGGCAGATGTTTCTGTCTTAATGCAGGCGGGGGGCTATGCTTTTAAAAGGACAGCGTGGCAATAAATTGGTGCAATATTACATAACCTGAAAATCATCACTTTGTTTTCCCATCTGTTGCCCTTGATCGTAATGGAGGTTTCCAAAGAGATGTCATCTTAGCACAAATAAATATTCCGAATCTGAATTTGCTTATTGACCATTAAATCTAACTAGCTCACACAACAGCTTGTTTTAGAAAGATATAAGGGTCCTTTTTCATCCATTTGGCAATGCAGTGATTATAGATTATTGCTTATTGATGCCTGCCATAATAACTCTGGGCTTGTTTTGGAGGAGCTGTTTTCCGTTTCACTGAAATTCTCTCTTCTGAAAGGCTTTTAGTTCTAATAGTACTTGTCAGGAAGTTGTGGGGGAGGGAATCTGAATAGTTTGGTGCACAGCTTGGAGAGAATTAAGACAGTAATTAGAAAGAAAAATGGATCATTGCCAGATGAAAAGGGGTAGTCAATTTATATGATGAATTTTGATTTGATTATCCACAAAAAGTAATGAATTGGCGTCATGAAAATAATCAGTGTTAATAGATTCTCATTCCTCATTATCAACAGGGGAAAATAGTTTCTATCAGAATTTCAAAGGGACTTTCTTCAGCATAACTTATTGCAAAAAAAGAGATCAGCTTTGAGGGTTTCCAAAGTTCTGTATACGGCTTGCTGTAAATTCTGAGGACAATAAAAGAGAAAATATTCCCTTGGTTGATAAGATGCAAGGCAGCAAATTGTAAAATAAAAGTGCATCCCATGAAACTGTATAATATACCATTACAGAACAGTTTTGTAGATAATCTGCTACTTTACCATATATGACTAATTGCAGTATATAAAGTGATTTAAAACAAACAAACGAAAAGGTTGTGATGTAGGAAAATGTGCAAAAGAAAAACCAGGAGAGAGAAATCTAGGCTTTTAATCAGATTGGCTATCTGAACCATTAGGGTTTAGTGAGAGTGGACAAGGGAAGAGGAACAGGAGAAGTAAAACACACACATACACCAACATTCTGGGTTGGATTCAACAGGTGTTCCTCTGCTGAGAGAAGGCATCCATCTGCAGAATGGGTAAAAGGTCAATTTTCTCAAGTTCTCTCACTCCCCTGCAACCCCCTGCCATGTCCCTCCAGAGAAAATTATTTTGTAGAGGGAAAGCAACACTGCCCCATTGCAATAGCTACTATTTTTCCCGCTAGAGGACCAGACCCTGGCTGGCAAACAGGAAGAGAGCTCTGACCATGTGGACAACAGGATTGCAGCTGGGAGCATGAGCTCAGCAACAGCCTTGTTGCTGAGCCTGTCTGGCCCTGTCTGGCCCAAGCCTATTGATCCATCTGAATCCGTTCACTGCTTTCTTACTAAAACTAGTCTAACTAATCATAGAATTGGGAGGTACCCTGAGAATCATTTAATCAGTTGACAGTGCACTCCTACAAAATCACATTTTAAACCCTTCATATCTACTTAAAACCTTGCTTGCTTTCTATCTGCCCACGGACTGTCTCGCCAGAGTGGTGCATGCTCTGGTTATCTGTCGCTTGGACTACTGCAATGCGCTCTATGTGAGGCTACTTTTGAAGGTGACCTGGAAACTACAACTAACCCAGAATGCGGCAGCTAGACTGGGGACTGGGAGCGGCCACCAAGACCACATAACACCGGTCTTGAAAGACCTACATTGGCTCCCAGTACATTTCTGAGCACAATTCAAAGTGTTGGTGCTGACCTTTAAAGCCCTAAATGGCCTTGGTCCAGTATACCTGAAGGAGTGTTTCTACCCCATCATTCTGCCCGGACACTGAGGTCCAGCGCCGAGGGCCTTCTGGCGGTTCCCTTGCTACGAGAAGCCAAGTTACATGGAACCAGGCAGAGGGCCTTCTCAGTAGTGGCACCCACCCTGTGGAACGCCCTCCCACCAGACGTCAAAGAGAACAACTACCAGACTTTTAGAAGACATCTGAAGGCAGCCCTGTTTAGGGAAGCTTTTAATGTGTGGCAGACTAGTGTATTTTAATATTTTGTTGGAAGCCGCCCAGAGTGGCTGGGAAACCCAGCCAGATGGGTGGGGTATAAATAATAAATTATTATTATTATTATTATTATTATTATTATTATTATTATTATTTCTTCTTTGATTCTGCCTGCAACTGTTCCCAGGAGGGCAGCAACACAGTGCCACAAATTATAGCAGCTCTCATTTGGTGATGAGCAAACTCCTCTGTACAAGATTGAAACTGGAGTTGGCAATTACAAGCAATATTGGAAAGTATTACCATAGCTTTGAACCCTCAGCTACCTCTCCAGCAGAAGGCAATTTTGCATAGATGATGAACTCTAGAGAGTAGGCTCCCAACTTCAGGGCTTGACTTCACCTAGTTGATGCTGCCTAGTCATTCATTCTCTTATAAAGGTAGTTGATTTAGAAATGACAGCTGATGGTGTACCTCCTTAGGTCATCTACTTTGTCAATACCAAAACAACCAAGCCTCGAGGAGTGGAAGGATTTTAGAAATTAAAATCCAAATGAAGTAGGTTCCGTTGGATCAAAGGCTACTTCTTTGCTCAGAACAGAAGCAAATAGGGATGGAGCAGATTCATTTTGCTCAAGATCAGGTACAGTCATACCTCGGGTTGTGAACGTTGCAGGTTGCGCGTTTTCGGGTTGAGGACCGCGCCAAACCCGGAAGTACCAGAACGGGTTACTTCTGGGTTTCAGTGCTCGCGCATGTGCAGAAGCACAAAATGACATCATGCGCAGAAGTGCCGAATCACATCACGTGCATGCGCAGACGTGACGTTGCGGGTTGCGAACACTGCAGGTTGCGAACATGCCTCCTGCACAGATCACGTTCGCAACCCGAGGTATGACTGTAGATTACTTTCTGTTTATAGGGTTTGGAGCTAAATTGATGCAACCAAAAATCTGTTTATTGGCCCTTAAGGAAATGGTGTACCCAAAGCAGAAGACCTGGTTTCCTTGCAAGGCACAATGGGGAGCCCATTTCAAAGGAGTCTCCTTCAATGTAAATGGTTTGTGGTGAACAGTTAAAGAGTGCTAGAGTTACCACTGCAGTCTCACCACTTATCCAGTCCCACCTTTGCACCATTTCCGTTAGTGGTCGTGATGGTGCTGCTGGAAGGCTGGCTCAACAGCAGTGTCTCATCCTGCTACCTGCTTCTGAAGCCAGGCAGTGATGAGGCAACAACACCCTCATTTCCCCCTCAAGAAATTATCTGCCCAACTGGGCATGCTGAGCATCTCTACTTGAAAGGCGGGTGTCCTTCAAGACTGCACAGTGCATTAAGGAAGACTCGAGAGGGTTGCTACACAGCCCAGTTACGCATTGGAAAACACACTTCCGAACGGTAATGAAACTGCGGCTAATGTGGCAAGAGTGGCGCATTCGCCTTGGTCAGAGCTAATTGTGCATGTTCATGTGAATCAGGCTTCTGATAAAACTCATTACAAATGCACATTAAAGAAATTGGCAATTACATTATGTTTTAGCCAAGTGTCTCTTCTCTAACATCAGTGTTAGTATTGTTAGACTTCTGTTTAGTGAGCTCATTGCCCTGGTGGTGTACTGAATGCAATTCAGCAGAAAGGCTTGAAAATTAGCACCATGCCAAATGCTGTCTGGGTTTGATTTTTACCACAAAAGTAGTGATTTCAAGGATAACTGACACTCCCTCTCCCAATAGCCTTTTCTGTGGCTGTTTGCAGTTGCTGAACAGAGTCGTATTGAACTGTTTTCTGACAGTTTTTCCTCCATGCTACTAATCAGCTGCAATATTGACTGTTGTATTCCTCCTCAAGTAATAAGGGTTTAGGTACTGGATTGGACATTGTCAGAACGTCATGAGCCAATTGGATTCAGCTATATTGTGAGGATATTAAGGGCAAATGCAAGCCCTCAAAGTGCGACAATGCTTCATGGGCAATCAGGGATAAATTTAGAAACCACACTTTCTCACCCCCTTCACAAGGAAAAATAATCAAAAGGGAAGGATTATGATTCTAATGGAGCACTTCACAATATCGGTCCCTTTTTGGCTTGGTGTTACTGAAAATATTTGGAAAATGTCCAAATGCTTTGAATTCAGAACTATACAACACTTCATCGTTATCTTTCTCTATTCTGAAGACTGAGAATAAATCAAGGGATTCAAGGGATGGTAGCACTCTGGAAACAAATTGCAATGAAAGGGTGATTCAAACCACAGCTACGTGCCTGGAAATGGAAACCATCACCAAAATCGGAAGTGCCTGTACAGAATATTATAGAAATAAACAGCCTGCCCCAATCTAAAAAGATACTCTATGCCTTGTACCAGTCAGAACTTTTGCAGGTTGGGAGGAACATTGTCCTGTTGTGTCAGGACAAGCAAGAACTTCTGGCATTGTACAGGGACAGTATTTGCATAGCCCAGTCTAGTCCTGTCCCCATTGTTGTTCAGCATACAGCAGTGGACCTTCAGATATTGCTAGACAATTGCACCACATACCACAGGGACAGAGAAGCATGTGTACCAGTAGTTGCTTGTCCGACAGTGGGGGGGATGCGGGTGCCGCTGTGGTCTAAACCACTGAGCCTCTTGGGCTTGCCGATCAGAAGGTTGGCGGTTCAAATCCCCATGACGGGGTGAGCTCCCGTTGCTCTGTCCCAGCTTCTGCCAACCTAACAGTTCAAAAGCACGCTAGTGTGAGTAGATAAATAGGTACCACTGTGGCGGGAAGAGGCACAGCGTTTCCATGCGCTCTGATTTCCATCACGGTGTCCCATTGTGCCAGAAGCAGTTTAGTCATACTGGCCACATGACCCGGAAAGTTGTATGTGGACAAACTCCGGCCCCCTCAGCATGAAAGTGAGATGAGTGCCCCAACCCCATAGTTGCCTTTGACTGGACTTAACTGTCCAGGGGTCCTTTACCTTTTTTACCTTTTGTCCAACAGACTTCACACCTAGTCAAACACCTAAATTTAGTTTGCCACCTCCTCCTGTTCCCATGTATATGTTCATCTGCCAATCGTGGATAACATTTCATGCAATTAACAGAGCTGTAACCTATCGTCACAACAGGATAGTCTTCAAGGTGCCACAAAAATGTGATTCTTGCTTTGGCACATGGAAAATGTTTCTGGAAATATGGGTGTCTGGATTTCTATTGGTGTTACAATTTCTTCCTCCTGTTATTTATTTGTTGCTTGCTTTGTATATTGCATGGGGAACACCTTGCTACTACACATTTCGGTTTTTAGTAATGGCCATTATATCACCAAAAAGAAAAAAAGAAAGAAATGTGTACCAGTCAAACACATTTCAATTTAAAAACATTTCAGGTATCTGAAGTTTCTCAGCTCCAAACTTTGCCTTCTTACATTAATCCTGCTTTCAATTATGTGCTGCTAGCAATCACTGACTTCCGTGGACAATTGTTTGTATTGTTTTGATTCAATTGTAAGCCAATTTGCAGTGGATTTCAGAGTGTTTCTTAAAATAATACTTATAAAAGGCTGTTTTTCCAAGCATATCTTTTCATTGTTATCATAGGGACCAATATCTGTTCCCATCTTAGCAAGCAAAAATGATTGTTTCTCGTATAGTGGGTTATATTTTATCTGTTTATTCTCAACGCTGTTAATACTGGCCTGTGAGTCAAGCTGCCAAGATGATTATTCCCACAGGACACTCATTGCTCTACATCCTAAATGTCACAAGCATAAATATGTCCAAAATGCTCTAATGAAGAGTGTGTGCCTAACAGGTGTTTTACACTAAAGTCTTTATTCTTTGGTGATCACTCATAGCCGAGTAAGATTGTCTTCCATCAACGCAGTTTTAACAGTAAGTCTGTAAGTGATGGTAGAGGCCGATTCTGGATTCACATGTCCTTCCACAGCAGGGACATGTGTTTCCGGGCAGGAGTTGATCTGTGCCTTCCTCTTAGCACATTTCTCCCTTGCGTCCTGAGTTCAAGCGTCTTGAAAGCCCATGACACCTTTGGTAAAGGCTGTTCTCCAATTGGAGCGCTCGCAGGCCAGTGTTTCCCAGTTGTCAGTGTTTATACTACATTTTTTAAAATTTGTCTTGATAGAGTCTTTAAACCTCTTTTGTTGACCACCAGCATTACGCTTTCCATTTTTAAGTTTGGAGTAGAGTAGTTGCTTTGGAAGACAATAATCAGGCATCTGCACAACATAACCAGTCCAACGAAGTTGATGTTGAAGAATCATTGCTTTGACACTGGTGATCTTTGCTTCTTCCAGTACACTGGCATTAGTTTGCCTGTCTTCCCAAGTGATGTGTAAAAATTTTCAGAGACACCGTTGATGGAATCTTTTGAGGAGTTGGAGTTGGTGTTTATAAGTGGTCCATGTTTAAAAAGCATACAGTAAGCTTGGAATTACAATATATTTGTAAACAATCATTTTGGTTTCCCTGCAAATGTCCCAGTCTCCGAGCTCAGGTGATGCTGGATTTCAGCATCAGTGTCAGCCCTTGTGGAAAGATAACTGCTCAGGTAGGAGAAGTGATCAACATTTTCCAGTGTGACACTAAAGTAAGGTAAAAGTTATGAGCCCCCTGGACAGTTAAGTCCAATCAAAGGTGACTATGGGGTGTGGTGCTCATCTTGCTTCTGGCTGAGGGAACCGACGTTTGTCCACAGACAGCTTTCCGGGTCATGTGGCCAGCATGACTAAACTGGCACAACATGACACCGTGATGGAAGCCAGAGGGCACACGGAAACGCCATTTACCTTCCCATCGCAGCTGGACCTATTTATCTACTTGCACTGGCATGCTTTCGACCTGCTAGGTTGGCAGGAGCTGGGACGGAGCAATGGGAACTCATGGGGATTTGAACCACTGACCTTCTGACTGGCAAGCCCAAGAGGCTCAGTGGTTTAGACCATAGTGGCATAATGGATCATGACTCATTATGCAGGAAAAGCTCCCACCATAATTGGAGCTGTAGACAGGATTTTTCCATTCTCCTCCTCTCTCCATATGAAAGGGAGCATAAACTTAGCTAGTCTTTGTTTTGTTTTGTTTTGTTTTGTTTTGTTCTGTTTTGTTTTGTTTTGTTTATTATTATTATTATTATTATTATTATTATTATTCTGTTAAATTATTATATAGTTTGTATTTTGCTTTTTAAGGGGAAGGGTCATGGGCGGGAGTGGGCCTCAGCCAATAGATTGGGTGGGGCAGTTTCCACAGGGGGGGATGTATTGAGACACCCGATCTCAGTGATCACGGGCAAGAGGAGGAGTTATGCTAAGACCAGACCATGTCATTACCGAGGAGGCAGGTTTTGTCGTTGTTTGAGGACTATCCCTGCCTCCAGGTCTGGTCCTGACCGGAAGGATACAGTAATCAGCAAGGGAAACCCACATGACCTGAAAGTGTTGCTATGCAATGCCAGGTCAATGATGAATAAAACCACTGCCATCCATGACCTGATTGTGGATGGAGGATTTGACCTGGCATGTGTGACAGAGACCTGGTTGGATGAAGCAGATGGGCCTGTCCTTGCCGCTGCTTGCCCACCAGGTTTCTCTTACGCACAGCAACCCAGGTCGTGTGGGCGGGGAGGGGGGGGTTGCAGTGATTTTTAGGAAGTCATTAGTCTGCACCAGGCGTCCTATTGGGAAGACCCAGTTTTCTGAGTGCATGTTCTGGAAGTTGGGCAATAGGGGCAGTACAGGATTCCTACTGGTGTACCGACCTCCCCGCTGCACCAAGGATTCCCTGTCCGAGCTGCTTCAGGTCGTGGCGGATGTTCTCCTGGAGACACCTAGCTTGGTTGTCCTGGGGGATTTTAACATCCATGCCAACACGACCTTACAAGAGGCCGCTCGGGACTTTGTGGAAAGCATGGCCTCCATAGGGCTGTCCCTGAATAAGTCTGGCCCAACTCATAGCCGTGGACATGCCTTAGACTTGGTGTTCACCTCTATGGATGTTGGTGATCTGACACTAACTAAAAGCGAAACAAAAGAAGTGTCATGGTCAGATCACTTCCTGGTGCAACTGGACTTCTCGGCAACCCTTCCCCTCTGCAGGGAGGTGGGACCGATTCGGATGGTCCGCCCCCACCACTTAATGGATCCAATTGGCTTCCAGAGAGTGGTAGGGGATGTTTTATCCCAAGTTGATGGCCTTTCAGCTGATTCCCTGGTGGCACGCTGGAATGCGGAGTTAACCAGGGCTATTGACTGTCTGGCTCCGAAGCGCCCTCTCCGATTGCATGGAGCCCGGACAGCTCCGTGGTTTCCCCTGGAGCTGAGGGTGATGAAACAATCGTTGAGACGGCTAGAGCGCCGATGGCGGAAAACTCATTCTGAATCAGACCGGACACGGGCTAGAGCTCAACGTCGAGCCTACCAAGTGGCAATGGCGACGGCGAAGAGGGCCTTCGTCGCCACCACCATTGCATCTGCAGAAAACAGCAGCAGGAGACTTTTTCAGGTGGTTCGCAATCTATCGGAACCAGCTGTACCACCGGGGCCTGATAGGGACCCCAAGATCTCCTGCAATGCTTTTGCAAAGTTTTTTTGCAGATAAAATCCCTCAGATTCAGAAGAAGGTAGACTCCATCGTGGGAGCAGGGCCAGGGCGGGAGAGTGCTAGAGTTCTGTCTGGTCTTGTTACATGGGACCAATTCCAATCTGTTACCTCCGAGGATGTGGACAGGCTGCTTGGACAAGTGAAACCGACCACCTGTCTCCTTGATCCTTGCCTATCCTAGCTGATAAAAGTGAGCCAGGAAGGGCTGGGCGATGGGCTCTGCGGGGTGGTGAATGCTTGCCTCTGTGAGGGAGCCTTCCCAGACCCGCTGAAAGAGGCGGTCATTAAACCACTTCTTTAAAAAACATCTTTAGACCAGGCCAATTTGCCCAACTATCACCCAGTCTCAAACCTGCCATTCTTGGGCAAGGTGATTGAGCGGGTGGTTGCTGAACAACTCCAAGCTCGCCTGGAGGAAACGGACCATTTGGATCCCTTCCAATCGGAATTCAAGCCTCACCATGGAACTGAAACTGCCTTGGTCGCGCTGGTTGATGATCTCCGGCGGGCTAGGGACAATTTCAGCAGAAATCTGACCTTTGGCAATTCACTCAAAAATAGTGCCAACCAGTTGAAAATGCTCCCCTGAAAGCGTTGGCGATTGAAACAGAAGGATTTTTATCATAGGACAAGAAATCAGCTCTCAACAACTTAACCGGCGGAAAATATTTTTTTGAAAAAATCCCTAAGCCCCGGGGTCACAATTTCAGCAAAACTCTGTCTTTTGGCAATTCACTCAAAAATGGTGCCAACTGGTTGCAAATGCTCCCCTGAAAGGTTTGGCAGTTGAAACAGAAGGCTTTTTATCACAGGACAAGAAATCAGCCCTCAACAACTTAACCGGCCGAAAATATTTTTTTGAAAAAATCCCTAAGCCCCGGGGTGACAATTTCAGCAAAAATCTGTCTTTTGGCAATTCACTCAAAAATGGTGCTAACCGTTTGCAAATGCTCCCCTGAAAGGTTTGGCAGTCGAAACAGAAGGCTTTGTATGACAGGACAAGAAATCAGCCCTCAACAACGTAACCAGCGAATTTTTTTTTTTGAAAAAATCCCTAAGCCCCAGGGTCACAATTTCAGCAAAAATCTTACTTTAGGCAATTCACGCAAAAATGGTGCCAACCGGTTGCAAATGCTCCCCTGAAAGGTTTGGCAGTCGAAACAGAAGGCTTATTATCATAGGACAAGAAATCAGATCCCAACAACTTAACCGGCCGAAATTATTTTTTTGAAAAAATCCCTAAGCCCCGGGGTCACAATTTAAGCAAAAATCTGACTTTAGGCAATTCACTCAAAAATGGTGCCAACCGGTTGCAAATGCTCCCCTGAGAGCGTTGGCGATGGAAACAGAAGGCTTTTTATCACAGGACGAGAAATCAGCCCTCAACAACTGAACCGGCGGAAAATATTTTTTTGAAAAAATCCCTATGCCCCGGGGTCAGAATTTCAGCAAAAATCTGACTTTTGGCAATTCACTCAAAAATGGTGCCAACCGGTTGCAAATGCTCCCCTGAAAGGTTTGGCAGTCGAAACAGAAGGCTTTTTATCACAGGACAAGAAATCAACCCTAAACAATTTAACCGGCGGGAAATAGTTTTTTGAAAAAATCCCTAAGCCCCGGGGTCACAATTTCAGCAAAAATCTGACTTTTGGCAATTCAATCAAAAATGGTGCCAACCGGTTGCAAATGCTCCCCTGAAAGTTTTGGCAGTCGAAACAGAAGGCTTTTTATCACAGGACAAGAAATCAGCCCTCAACAACTTAACCGGCCGAAAATATTTTTTTGAAAAAATCCCTAAGCCCCGGGGTCACAATTTCAGCAAAACTCTGTCTTTTGGCAATTCACTCAAAAATGGTGCCAACTGGTTGCAAATGCTCCCCTGAAAGGTTTGGCAGTCGAAACAGAAGGCTTTTTATCACAGGACAAGAAATCAGCCCTCGACAACTTCACCGGCGGAAAATATTTTTTTGGAAAAATCCCTAAGCCCCGGTGTCACAATTTCAGGAAAAATCTGACTTTTGGCAATTCACTCAAAAATGGTGCCAACCAGTTGCAAATGCTCCCCTGAACGCGTTGGCGATGGAAACGAAAGGCTTTTTATCACAGGACAATAAATCAGCCCTCGACAACTTAACCGGCGGAAAATATTTTTTTGAAAAAATCCCTAAGCCCCGGGGTCACAATTTCAGCAAAAATCTGACTTTTGGCAATTCACTCAAAAATGGTGCCAACCGGTTGCAAATGCTCCCCTGAAAGGTTTGGCAGTCGAAACAGAAGGCTTTTTATCACAGGACAAGAAATCAGCCCTCGACAACTGAACCGGCGGAAAATATTTTTGGGGAAAAATCCCTAAGCCCCGGTGTCACAATTTCTGGAAAAAAACTGACTTTTGGCAATTCACTCGAAAATGGTGCCAACCAGTTGCAAATGCTCCCCTGAACGCGTTGGCGATGGAAACAAAAGGCTTTTTATCACAGGACAATAATTCAGCCCTCGACAACTTAACCGGCGGAAAATATTTTTTTTGAAAAAATCCCTAAGCCCCGGGGTCACAATTTCAGCAAAAATCTGACTTTTGGCGATTCATTCGAAAATGGTGCCAGAAGCTTGCAAATGCTCCCCTGAAAGGTTTGGCAGTCGAAACAAATGGGTTATTATCACAGGACAAGAAATCAGCCCTCGACAACATAACCGGTGGAAAATATTTTTTTGAAAAAATCCCTATGCCCCGGGGTCAGAATTTCACTAAAAATCTGACTTTTGGCAATTCACTCAAAAATGGTGCCAACCGGTTGCAAATGCTCCCCTGAAAGTTTTGGCAGTCGAAACAGAAGGCTTTTTATCACAGGACAAGAAATCAGCTCTCAACAACTTAACCGGCGGAAAATATTTTTTTGAAAAAATCCCTAAGCCCCGGGGTCACAATTTCAGCAAAAACCTGACTTTCGGCGATTCACTCAAAAATGGTGCCAGAAGCTTGCAAATGCTCCCGTGAAAGGTTTGGAAGTCGAAACAGAAGGCTTTTTATCACAGGACAAGAAATCAGCCCTCAACAACTTAACCGGCGGAAAATATTTTTTTGAAAGAATCCCTAAACCCCGGGGTCACAATTTCAGCAAAAAACTGACTTTTAGCAATTCATGCAAAAATGGTGCCAACCGGTTGCCAATGCTCCCCTGAAAGCGTTGGCGATGGAAACAGAAGGGTTTTTATCACAGGACAAGAAATCAGCTCTCAACAACTTAACCGGGCGAAAATATTTTTTTGAAAAAATCCCTAAGCCCCTGGGTCACAATTTCAGCAAAAATCTGACTTTTGGCATTTCAATCAAAAATGGTGCCAACCGGTTGCAAATGCTCCCCTGAAAGGTTTGGAGTCAAAACAAAAGGCTTTTTATCACAGGAGAAGAAATCAGCCCTCAACAACTTCACCGGCGGAAAATATTTTTTTGGAAAAATCCCTATGCCCCGGTGTCACAATTTCAGCAAAAACATGACTTTTGGCAATTCACTCAAAAATGGTGCCAACTGATTGCAAATGCTCCCCTGAAAGGTTTGGCAGTCGAAACAGAAGGCTTTTTATCACAGGACAAGAAATCAGCCCTCAACAATTCAACTGGAGGAAAATATTTTGTTGAAAAAATCCCTAAGCCCCGGGGTCACAATTTCAGCAAAAATCTGACTTTTGGCGATTCATTCGAAAATGGTGCCAGAAGCTTGCAAATGCTCCACTGAAAGGTTTGGCAGTAGAAACAAATGGGTTATTATCACAGGACAAGAAATCAGCCCTCGACAACTCAACCGGAGGAAAATATTTTTTTGAAAAAATCCCTATGCCCCGGGGTCAGAATTTCAGCAAAAATCTGACTTTTGGCAATTCACTCAAAAATGGTGCCAACCAGTTGCAAATGGTCCCCTGAAAGTTTTGGCAGTCGAAACAGAAGGCTTTTTATCACAGCACAAGAAATCAGACATCAACAACTCAACCGGAGGAAAATATTTTTTTGAAAAAATCCCTAAGCCCCCGGGGTCACAATTTCAGCAAAAATCTGACTTTTGGCGATTCACTCAAAAATGGTGCCAGAAGCTTGCAAATGCTCCCCTGAAAGGTTTGGCAGTCGAAACAGAAGGCTTTTTATCACAGGACAAGAAATCAGCCCTC
>JAXCMG010000252.1:0-30201 GCA_034642415.1 Podarcis siculus
CTCCCTCCTTCCCTCCTTCCTTCCTTCCTTCCTTCCCTCCTTCCTTCATTCCTTCCCTCCCTCCTTCCTCCCCTCCTCCCTCCCTCCCTCCTTCCTTCCTTCCTCCCTCTCTCCCTCCCTCCTTCCTTCCTTCCCTCCCTCCTCCCTCCCCTCCTCCCTCCCTCCCTCCTTTCTTCCTTCCTTCCTCCCTCCCTCCCTCCCTCCCTCCTTCCTTCCTTCCTCCCTCTCTCCCTCCCTCCTTCCTCCCTCCCTCCCTCCTTCCTTCCTTCCTCCCTCTCTCCCTCCCTCCTTCCTTCCTTCCTTCCCTCCCTCCTTCCTCCCCTCCTCCTTCCCTCCCTCCCTCCTTCCTTCCTTCCTCCCTCCCTCCTTCCTTCCTTCCTCCCTCTCTCCCTCCCTCCTTCTTTCCTTCCTTCCTTCCTTTTCTATTTCCTGCTGTTGCGAAAAAAATGCAAGCTGAGAACTATTTATTTTAAACCAGGATAAAAAGCAAACTGAAAATTATATATATTTTAAACCAGGATAAACTATATATTTTAAACCAGGATAAAATCCAAGCTGAAAATTATATATTTTAAACCAGGATAAAATCCAAGCTGAAAATTATATATTTTAAACCAGGATAAAATCCAAGCCGAAAATTATATATTTTAAACCAGAATAAAATGCAATTGGAAAATTCCATATATTTTTAAAAACCAGAATCAAATGCAATTGGAAAACTATATATATTTAAAAACCAGAATAAATGCAATTGCAAAACCAGAATAATATGCAAGGGGAAAATTCTATATATATTAAAAACCAGAATCAAATGCAATTGGAAAACCAGGATAAAATGCAAACCGAAAATTATATATATTTTAAACCAGGATAAAATGCAAGCTGAGAACTATCTATTTTAAACCAGAATAAAAGCTGAAAAGGAGATTATCTTTGAAACCACCAATGGAAAACCAGGATTTTTCCAACGGGAAAATGAGATCCGAGTAGGAAATCAGGGATTTTTTTTAAGCGGAAAGGGTTAACAGATCCCGGCTGCGAAAAAAAGATTTCTGCCAATGTCATTTTTGACAGTGCAGCTGATTTGGGGGGAAAGGGCTGTTTATTTTGCCTTTTCTGGCTGCAGGAAAAAAAAGGATTGGGAAAGGGCGGATCCCCTGGAGAGATCCTGTGGGAAAGGGCGGATCCCCTGGAGAGATCCTTTGGGAAAGGGCGGATCCCCTGGAGAGATCCTTTGGGAAGGGGAGGATCCCTTGCAAAGCTTTGGGAAAGGGTAGATTCCTTGAAAAAAAAAGGCTTTGGGAAAGGAAAGATTTCCTGCAGAAATCTGTTGGGAAAGGGTGGGTCCCTTGCAGAGATCCTTTGGGAAAGGAAATATTCCCTGCAAAAATGCTTTGGGAAAAGGCAGATTCCTGGCAAAGCTTTGGGAAGGGCCAGATCCCCTGCCCTGAGCAGATTCCTTACAAGAATGCTTTGGGAAGGGGCAGATCGCTTGCAAGGGGCAGATTCCCTGCAAGGATCCTTTGGGAAAGGGCAAATTACCTGCAAGGGGCAGATCCCCTGCCATGAGCAGATCCCCTGCAAAAAGGCTTTGGGAAGGGCCTGATCCCCTACAAGGGGGAGATTCCCTGCAAAAATGCTTTGCGAAGGGACAGATTCCCTGCAAAAATGCGTTGGGAAAGGCCTGATCCCCTGCGCTGAGCAGATCCCCTGCCGAAATCCTTTGGGAAGGGCCCAATCCCCTGCCATGAACAGATTCCTTGCAAAGTTTTGGGAAGGGGCAGATTCCTTGCAATGGGCAGATTCCCTGCCATGAGCAGATTCCCTGCAAAAAAGCTTTGGGAAAAAGCAGATTCCTTGCCAAGCTTTTGGAACGGGCAGATTCCTTGCCAAAAAAGCTTTAGGGAGGGGCAGATCCCCTGCAAGGGGCAGATTCCCTGCAAGGATCCTTTGGGAAAGGGCAGATTCCCTACAATGGATAGATCCTTGCCAAAAAAGCTTTGGGGGAAAAGCAGATCCCTTGCAAAGCTTTGGGAAGGGACAGATTCTGTGCAATGGTCTGATTCCCTGCCAGGGGCAGATCGCCTACCAAAATGCTTTGGGAGGGGCCCGATCCCCTGCAATGACGAGATTCCCTGCAAACAAGCTCTATGAATGTGTGGGTTCCCTGCAAAAGTCCTTTGGGAAAGGGCAGATTGCCTGTCATAAAAAGCTTGGGGGGAAAGCAGATTCCTTGCAAGGATCCTTTGGGAAAGGGCAGATTGCCTGAAAGGGGCAGATTCCTTGCATGGGACAGATTCCCTGCCATGAGCAGATTCCCTGCAAGAATGCTCTGGGAAAGGGCAGATTCCTTGCAGAAATCCTTTGGTAAAGGGCAGATTCCCTACAAAGATTCCCTACAAAAATGCTGTGGGAAGGGGTAGATTCCCTGCAAAAAAGATTTGGGAAAGGGCAGATCCCCTGCCAGAAACCTAGCTGTCAACTTTTTCCCTTTTCTTGCAAGGAATCCCTATTCGGACTAAGGGAATTTCCCTTTCAAAAAGGCAAACGTTGCCAAGAAAGCTTCTGGGAAGGGCCCGATCCCCTGCCACGAGCAGATCCCCTGCCAAAAAGCTTTGGGGAAAAGCAGATTCCTTGCAAAGCTTTGGGAAGGGCCCGATCCCCTGCCACGAGCGGATTCCCTGCCGAAATGCTTTGGGAAGCGGCAGATTCCCTACAAGGGGTAGATTCCTTGCAAAAAAGCTTTGGGGGAAAGCAGATTCCTTGCCAAGCTTTGGGAAGGGACCAATTCTGTGCAAGGGGCAGATTCCCTGCCAAAAAGGCTTTGGGAAGGGCCTGATCCCCTGCCCTGAGCAGATTCCTTGCAAGGATCCTTTGGGAATGGGCAGATTCCCTGCAAGGCACGGATTCCTTGCATGGGGCAGATTCACAGCAGAAATCCTTTGGTAAAGGGCAGATTCCCTAGAAGGGGTAGATTCCTTGCCACAAAAGCTTTGGGAAGGGCCTGATCCCCTGCCATGAGCAGAACCCCTGGAAAAAGGCTTTGGGAAAAAGCAGATTCCTTGCAAAGATCCTTTGGGAAAGGGCAGATTCCCTAGAAGGGGTAGATTCCTTGCCAAAAAAGCTTTGGGAAAGGGCAGATTCCTTGCAAAGCTTTGGGAAGGGACAGATTCTGTGGAATGGGCTGGTTCCCTGCAAGGGGGCAGATCCCCTGCCAAAAAGCTTTGGGAAGGGCCCAATCCCCTGCCATGAGCAGATCCCCGCAAAAAGGCTTTGGGAAAAGCAGATTTCTTGCAAAAAGGCTTTGAGAAGGGCCAGATTCCCTAGAAGGGGTAGATTCCTTGCCAAAAACGCTTTGGGAAAGGGCAGATCCCTTGCAAAGCTTTGGGAAGGGACAGATTCTGTGCAATGGGAAGATTCCCTGAAAGGGGCAGATCCCCTGCCAAAAAGCTTTGGGAAGGGCCTGATCCCCTGCCATGAGCAGATCACCTGCAAAAAGGCTTTGGGAAAGGGCAGATTCCCTGCCAGAAACCTAGCTGTCCACTTTCCCCTTTTCTTGCGAGGAATCCTATTCAGACTAAGGGAAATACCCTTTAAAAAAGGCAAAGGTTGCCAATAAAGCTTTTGGGAAGGACCTGATCCCTTGCAATCAGCAGATCCCCTGCCGAAATCCTTTGGGAAGCGCCGATCCCTGCCGAAAAAGCTTCGGGAGAAAGAAGATCCCTTGCCCCAAAATGCTTCGGGAAGGGCCCGACCCCCCCCCTGCCCCGAGCAGATCCCCTGCCGGAATCCTTTGGGAAAGGGCCCGAGTCTTTGCAATGGGCAGATTCCTTGCAAAAAACGCTCTGGGAAACGCCCGATTCCTCCCACGGGCCGATTCCCTGCGGAAATCCATTGGGAAGGGGCGGATTCCCTGCAAAAATGCTTTGGAAAAAGCCCTACCCCCCCCGCCACGAGCAGATTCCCCTGCCTAGGATCCTTCGGGAAAGGGCCCGATCCCCTGCCCTGGCCTCGCCCAGCGGAAGACAAAGGGAAGCCATTGTTGGGGGATGGGGAGAGATGAAGAGGAGGAGGAGGAGGATTAGCTCACCTTTTCCGGGCTTCCCGCTCGGGATCTGCTGGGGGTCTGCTGGGGATCCGGTCGGTTAGGGGAGAAGAAAAGGCAAGGAGGGGAGAAACAGGGGTTGAAATTCGTCGCAAGGGGGGAGATCTTCTGCGCAGGGGCGTCTGCGGCTGGGAGATAAGCAGCTGCTGCAGAGGCGATCCCGGGCGTTGGGCGGATCCCGGCTGAGCTGACGTGGCGGCGCGGGATTGGCCGGCGGCGAGAGTCGCCCACCCCCCGCCCCCTCGGCCGGGTTGAGCTATTGCAGAGCTGTCATTCGGCTCTCATTGATTGCGCTGGGGAATATTCCTATTTTGCTGAGAAAGGGGAGGGGGGGGGGGGGGGGAGGGTGACTAGAGATTTCTGCATTGCAGGGGGAGGAATGATATAACATTAGTGCATTCATATTATTCTTATTATTTTCCTTATTCTTATTTTCTGCATTGCATAACATTAGTGCATTCGTAGTATTCTTATTATTTTTCTATTTCTTTTTCTTATTTTCTGCACTGCAGTGGGAGGAATAATAACATTAGTGCATTCGTAGTATTCTTATTATTTTTCTTTTTCTTATTTTCTGCATTGCAGGGGAAGGAATGATAACATTACTGCATTCATATTATTATTATTGTTATTATTATTATTAGAGATTTCTGCATTGCAGGGGGAGAAATAGTAACATTAGTGCATTCATAGTATTATTATTATTTTTCTTTTTCTTATTCTTATTTTCTGCATTGCAGGGGTAGAAATCGTAACATTACTGCATTCATATTATTATTATTATTATCATTATTATTTTCTGCATTATTTGGCTGGGAAAAGGCATATTATTATTATTTTTATCATTCATATTATTATTATTATTATTAGAGATTTCTGCATGGCAAGCGTCTAAATCATACCATTATTATTATTATTATTATTATTATTATTAATAATAGAGATGTCTGCATGGCAGGTGTCTAAATCATAACATCATCATCATCGTTATTGTTGTTGTTGTTGTTATGCTGGGACCGCCCAGAGTAGCTGGGAAAAGGCAGACCGAGGATGATGATCATTAGAGATTTCTGCGCTGCAAGGGGAGAAATTATAACATTCCTGCATTCATATTATTACAAACTCAAACTCACAAGGATATGTGTAACACAATAATTCGTTACAGAATTTGGGGTAAGAGTTTATGAGTAGAGGTAAGTTTGTAAGTTTGAGACTCTCCAGAGTCTCCTCCAGCACCAGAATTCACCATAATTCTTTGGCGATCAGCCTTCTTTATGGTCCAGCTCTCACTTCCATACACCACTACTGGGAAAACCAGAGCTTTAACTATACGGACCTTTGTTGGCAAGGTGATGTCTCTGCTTTTTAAGATGCTGTCTAGGTTTGTCATTGTTTTTCTCCCAAGGAGCAGGTGTCTTTTAATTTCGTGACTGCTGTCACCATCTGCAGTGATCATGGAGCCCAAGAAAGTCAAATCTCTCACTGCCTCCATTTCTTCCCCTTCTATTTGCCATGTCACCCCCCTCCCAAAAAAAACTACATCACTCATACATCACGTTTACATCATGAATGGGGAGGTCTGGTGGCAGTAATCTGAGCATCCTGGACCCTGCCCCATGGTTCCCCTTGCCCTCCACCAAACACCCAAAAGAGATATTTAGGGAAGTTTTTAATATTTAATGCTGTATTGTTTTTAACACTTGATTGGGAGCCGCCCAGAGTGGCTGCGGAAACTCAGCCAGATGGGCGGGATATAAATAATAAATTATTATTATATTCACATTTTCCTATTTCCCAGCCAAGTTAATCCCACCCTTTTGTCTTCCTCTGGGTTTGTTCTTTCTGGAATGGCTCCCTGTCCGGCACTCAGGTATCAGGATGCCAGGAATTATCCCTCAGGCAGAGGGGCTGCTGAGCAGCTGAGCTCACATGTCTATAGGAATTTTGGAAGTTTCCCCAGTGAGCCAGTACAGAGATACATCAGTCAGCAAATTCTTACATTTGGTCTCGTGCCGCAAAGGTCCTTTGAATAGACAAGAAGAAACTGCTAGGAAGTATTTTGTGGGGAGAAATCACAAAAGTCACAAAAGGTGACTGTGCTGGTTTTGGCAGTGGGCTGCACGTGTGTGATATCCGCTGGAGGGGCAACCCCCCCAACCTTTACATAAATTCCTGCAGCAGCTGGAAAACAAATGCTTACCCAGCATAATAGAAAACTCATCCAGGCAATTGTCTCTAGCTTAGGTTGGCCTCCCTCAAAACACAGGGCTGCATCGTGGGACAGCGAAAATCTGAAATAGAAATGAGTGCCTGCACTCGTTTTGCTAACTGGGGGGAAATGTCAATATATGGGCAGACGCACCTTTGTTCGGGGTCCTCCTCCTTTCCTCCTGCGTGTGAGGGGAGCACCTTGTTGCAACAGATCAATAAATACCGTATTTTTCGCTCTATAGGATGCACCTTTTCCCTCCTAAAAAGCAAGGGGAGATGTGTGTGCGTCCTATGGAGCGAATGCAGGGGGGAGGCAGGCGGGAAAAGCCCCCAAGAGCCGCATACAAACTCTGTGCGGCTCTTGCGGGCTTTTCCCCAGGAGGGAGAAGGGACTGACTGGCCACACCAGTCCCTTCTCCCACCTCGTAGGAAAGCCCACAGGCGCCACGCAGCCCCTTTAAAGAGTGTGCGGCTTCTGCGGGAGGTGGGGGAAGCTGCAGCGGATTCCCTCCTCCCGGGCTCCCTTTGAAGCAGCAAAGTGGGAGGGGAGCAGCTTACACTCGTGGAAAGAGGGCAGGAAATAGATGCCGGGCAGGAAGACACAGCCACACTTTGACCACTGGAAAGTCCACCTCAGCCTCCCCAGATTTCCACTGAGACGGCCAGGCTAATCTCCATGGCCATAAGGCTCAGCATTATTAACTGGACTTAGATAAGCCATGGTTCCCCTTCCTCCCTTCCTCTGAGGCTTGCTTTGCTGCTTTAAATAGTTTAGTGCAACATTTGATTCAGAGTATTTCTTGTGTGTGTTTTCCTCCTCTAAAAACTACATGCGCCCTATGGTTAGGTGCGCCCCATGGAGCGAAAAATACGGTATCAGGCTTACTAGCAGCTTTGCTTCTCAATAATCTCTGCTTGGCCTCTGTGATTTTCTCCGATGATGGACAACCTGCAAAGGACTCTAGAAGGGCTCTTGGGCCCCCCTACAACATGGATGCCCAAATCCAGCACCGCCTGTGGCTTTCTCCCAGCTGAAGTGCAGGGTCCTCGTTGAAATCTGAAGTTATACATACTTTTCTCCATTAGAGCTATATTCCGGAGCGAGTGCTACAAAGCGTCCAGGTTTATAGTTCCAGATCTCTGGACTTGTGGCGATAGTTGAACTTGTTGCAAAACTTTACCCCCCACACCAATCAAATATCAATTTCTCCATAAATTCATTGGGCTGGTTTATATGTATTATTTGGTTATAATTGTAGTTACTATGTACCAATTTTTCTCAATGCACTCAGATGTAGCAGGAGCAGTGCTTTTTTTCTGGGGGGACGCAGGGGTACGCATGCCCCTAAACATTTTGTGAATCTTTGTACTTTTGTCCATTTACTGTATTTATTTCCCCCGATTTGAACTATAAAATGGTGGTTTTCTTGAGTTAAAATGAGAGTACTCCTAAACATTTTTTTAGGGGGAGGAAAACACGGAGTACTAGGACATATGTCCATAGGCGCCGACTCCATGGGGCTTGAGGGGGCCCGAGCCCCCTCAAAATTTCGTTTGGGGGGGCTCCGCCCCCCCAATAATCTCCGGCGCCCCTCCAGCAGAGTGCCATCGCCGCCCCTCCCCCAGCCCAAAATGCACAGGGGGGGCGGGCTGCATGCCTCCTGCCCTCCCTCCCGAGCAAAAGCTCCACCCAATTTCCTTTGGAGCTGATTAATAGGCGCAGCACGCTCTCCCCTATTCGCTCACGAGGAGGCGGCGCCACTTTATTTGCATATTCATGAGCTTATTTATTATTCATGAGCTTTCCCGGGCCCCCCCAATATTTTTTATAAGTCCGCGTCCCTGCATATGTCTCCACCCTCCAATTATTTCCTGTTATTATCTCAGAAGCAGTTATAAGGTTGAACACTATTTCTTTTCTTTTTTTCTTGGAAATTTTATTTACAACATAACATAAACCCCCCACTCCCCCACTACAGAAATCCTCCCTCATTAAACGTTAACATAACATTCAGTAAGCACAACACACAACAATACAAACAATAGAAATAAAAGACTTCCTTTATCCTGTATCTGGCCTCCTTCTTTACTTCTTATAAGCTGTTTCCTTTATGAATAATTATTAAGATGTTTCTAATTATAACTTAAATATCCACAAAGTCTCCTGCAGACATTAATCGAAATGAGTCCAGGTATGTATTTTAGGGCACTGTTTTGTGAAGTATTCTCTACATTTTCCCCAGGCTTTTTGAAACTCTTGTCTAATGGGGCCTCCCGCTGTGGCGATTTCTGTTCTCATCCTGAAGCAAAGTTATTAACCTGAAGCACTATTTCTGGGTTAGCGGAGTCTGTAACCTGAAGAGTCTGTAACCTGAAGAGTCTGTAACCTGAAGAGTCTGTAACCCAAGATACCACTGTACTCTTAACAGTTTGTCTTGCCATTCCTTTTTTGTTATCACAATTTCTTTTTTCCAGTTTTTAGCAATTAGGATCCTTGCCGCTCCTGTTTCTTGATCATTTTCTGTAATAACATATTTTGGATAACCGAGCGTAAACGTTTTAGGTTCCAAGCTTGCTCTCTCCCCTTGGCTTTCAGATGGCTTTGAAAGAGGATTAGACAAGGCTTATCAGTAGCTACCAGCCCTGATGGCTCTGCTCTGCTTCTGTGGTGCTTGCAAGGCAGCAAGGCTTCTGAATACCATAGCTGTCAAGCGTCCCTTATTTGGAGGGACAGTCCCTTATCCCAGCGCTGTGTCCCGCTGCTGTCCCTTATTGATGGATGTCCCTTAAATTTCCCGGGTTTCAAAGGAAGCAGCTCCTCTCCCTCCCTCCCTCCCTGCCGGTGTGTTGCTTGGCTGCCCGGTCTGCCCCCCTCTGGCCTCCTCTCACCAGCCTCGGCCCTTGGGAGCCCCTCCCGGCCGGGACTGGTGGGAGCCTTGGACCCTTTCGCCGCCATCCTCCTTGCGGCCGCCGAACTGAGCATCTCTGCCTGGGGCCTCCCCTCTGCCCGTTGCCACCACTCCCGCTAGGCCATACTGCAGCTGTGCCGCTGAAGGACCCGGATGAGATGGGCAGCCTGGCATGGTCTGTGAATTGATGAGGAGCCTTGAGAGGAGAGCGAATGCAACCATAGAGAAAGCAGTTCAGAGAGAGGAGGAGGAGGAGGAGGAGGAGGTGGAGGCGTGGGCAGGTGTTCCAAGGGCTACAAGGGAAGGACCGCAAGCGTCTCCCATAGATTTGTAGTGGTAAACTAGCATAGATGGTCTGATCTGTGGGTTTACTTCAGGCGCTATTTACCCCGCCTTCCTCCCGCCCCACCTGATGGAATTGCGAGCTGCAGATGGAGCACGAGAGAAAAGATACAGAACTGCAGCAGCATCTTCGTAGCTTGGACTTCGTTTTGCGTGAAAAGTGGTTGCCGCTTGTAGTTATTTAATTGCAGTGTTTCATCGGCTGGTGTCTTGGGCAGCAACCTCTGGAAATGAAGGGCTAAAAACCGGCGCTGCTCTCCCAAATTATCTGGTCCCTTTTAACTGGTTGAGTAAAATCCCTTATTTTGGCCGCTGGTCCCTTATTTTCAAGGCTGCTGGTCCCTTATTTTCAAATCTGTAAGTTGACAGCTATGCTGAATACCAGTTGCTGGAAGAAGCCACGGGAGGGGAGAGTCCTGTCGGTGGGTTTCCCACAAGCACCTCATCGGCCTCTGTGGGAACAGGATGCTGGGCTAGGTGGGCCTTTGGCCTGATCCAGCAGACCCTTATGGTTCTTAAATGCAAGGCCAGGCAACGTCCATGCAAAGATCTTTAAGTAAGAAACTGGAAATAAAACTGCCAATATCATAATCTGGAGCCCCGTTCGCAAACTGAGCAGAATGCAACCAGCGTGTGTGCATGTCGCGATTTACCGCTTCTGCACATGCGTGTGACGCGATTCACCGCTTCTGCGCATGTGCGTGACATCATTTTGAGTGTCTGCACATGCGCAAGTGGCAAAACCCGGAAGTAACCCTTTCCGGTACTCCCGGGTCGCAACCTGAAAAGATGTAACCTGAAGCAGACGTAACAAGAGGTACGACTGCGCTATGTTCAGTTATGTTCAGTCTTCCATCAAAAAGGAAGGGTGTTGCAAAGGTTCAGAAAAAGAGTGAGCAAAAAAGAAAGAAAGAAAGAAAGAAAGAAAGAAAGAAAGAAAGAAGAAAAGAGTGAGTAAAAATTGTCAACGGGATGGAGGAAGTCCCCTCTGCGGAAAGGTGTGGGGCCTTTTAATGTGCAGTACAGTGGTACGGTACCTCAGGTTACATACGCTTCAGGTTACAGACTCCGCTGACCCAGAAATAGTACCTCAGGTTAAGAACTTTGCTTCAGGATGAGAACAGAAATCGTGCGGCAGCGCAGCGGCAGCGGGAGGCCCCATTAGCTAAAGTGGTGCTTCAGGTTAAGAACAGTTTCAGGTTAAGTACGGACCTCCGGAATGAATTAACTACTTGACCCGAGGTACCACTGTAAAGACAAATAAGAGGCTTTGTTTTCTAAAAAAAAAAATGTTTAGGGGTACTCACATTTTGACCCAAGAAAATCAGCATTTTATAGTTCAAATCGGGTAAAATAAATACAGTAAATGGACAAAAGGGCAAAGATACACAAAATGTTTAGTGGTAGGTGTACCCTTGCGTCCCCCCGGAAAAAAGCACAGATAAAAGGAAGGGAGGGACACAACAGCTGACGAGGGCTTTGGGTCTCAGAATAGCATCTGGTTGGCCACTAGGGGTCAGAGGACACTGTCCCACATCACACGGTTCTTCTGATGTTGGCTTCTGGGTTAAGTCATCGGCCTTCAGGTAGTAAGTTGCATAGGAGCCAAGTCCAGGGTGCTTAAAGGTAAAGGTAAAGGGACCCCTGACCATTAGGTCTAGTCGTGACCAACTCTGGGGTTGCGGCGCTCATCTCGCTTTATTGGCCGAGGGAGCCGGCGTACAGCTTCCGGGTCATGTGGCCGGCATGACTAAGCCACTTCTGGCAAACCAGAGCAGCGCACGGAAACGCCATTTCCCTTCCCTACGGAGCGGTACCTATTTATCTACTTGCACTTTGATGTGCTTTCACACTGCTAGGTTGGCAGGAGCAGGGACCGAGCAACGGGAGCTCACCCCGTCGCAGGGATTTGAATCACCAACCTTCTGATCAGCAAGTCCTAGGCTCTGTGGTTTAACCCACTGCGCCACCCGCGTCCCAACAGGAGGCAATGATGGCCACCAATTTGGAGAGCCTTGATGGAGGTTTGGACAAACCCATGGAGGAGGAGGAGAGGAGCCACAGTTACTGCGCTGTGCCTCCGTGGTCAAGAGGCAGCGAGGCTTCTGAATACCAGATGCAGGAAAACACAGGAGAGGAGACCTGCTCTTGTGCAAGGATCCTGCTTGCTGGTTTCCCACAAGCATCAAGTCAGCCACTGTGAGAAGAGGACTAGATAGCTCATTGGACTGACCTTGCCAGCCTTATATTTTGCAGATGAGCATCAGGCTGGTAAAGGCTATGCGAAATAAACAAACCGTATCGGACAATCAGTTCTTCTTCTTGCATTATGGTGTTCCCTAAACAAACCTTCACTTCAAAGCCGCTCTGTTGTGTTCCTCTCTAAACACCGGCTGGAGGGATTGGGGCTTAATCTGTTTGGCCTTCCCAGGTGACAGCAGGGCTCAGCTGACATGGAAACCGTGATCCAAGGTGAAGCAGCTCAGCCAAAAATCAGGGGGTAGGAGGATGAGAGAGACAGGTGTGAAGGTGTAGGTCATCAGATGTCAAGGAAATAAGCAGCTATCTTATTTTTTATTTATTTTTTATTTTTAAAGGTAAAGGGACCCCTGACTATTAGGTCCAACTCTGGGGTTGCGGCACTCATCTTGCTTTACTGGCTGAGGGGGCCAGCATTTGTCCGCAGACAGCTTCCGGGTCATGTGGCCAGCATGACTAAGCCGCTTCTGGCGAACCAGAGCTGCGCACAGAAATACCGTTTACCTTCCCGCCGGAGCAGTAGCTATTCATCCACTTGCACTCTGACAAGCTTTCTGCTAGGTAGGCAGGAGCAGGGACCGAGCAACGGGAGCTCACCCTGTCTTGGGGATTCAAACCACTAACCTTCTGATTGACAAGTCTAGGCTCTGTGGTTTAACCCACAGTACCACCCGCGTCCCAATATATGTGGGCACCCACAATAATATAATTGTTGGGGCTGGGCACCCACAAAGTCAATGAGAAAGCAGTTCCCCTCCGCCCTCCGCAGCCACAGAGATAGGCAACAAAGACATGTGACATCACACACACACACACGCCTGCCTTCACCCAAAATCCGGAGGGCAAGTTGGCTCCCCTGCTAAGTTGTGAACCAATACAGTGGTACCTTGGGTTAAGAACTTAATTCGTTCCGGAGGTCCGTTCTTAACATGAACTGTTCTTAACCTGAAGCACCATTTTAGCTAATGGGGCCTCCCGCTGCCGCCGCCGTGCGATTTCTGTTCTCATCCTGAAGCAAAGTTCTTAACCCGAGGTACTATTTCTGGGTTAGCGGAGACTGTAACCTGAAGCGCATGTCACCAGAGGTACCACTGTATATTAGCTATGTGATTTTACTCTTTTCTTCAACCAAGAAAACACATGATCAGTAAGAAGACAGTCCCTGCCACCAGACTCTTAATCTAAATGACACGACACAAAAGGAAAAGAGATTGGGAAGAAAGAGGGGGAAAGCAAACCCAGGCACTTTTCTGAGTTGCAAAGTTCTTGGGCCAGGGAGAAAGCAAGCTTGCTGCAGCAGCTGCTTCTCTGGCCAGCAGGGGGGCAGGATGGTCTCCCCCATGCCATGATGCTGTTTCCAGGAGGCAAAGGGAACAGCCTCTCAGTGTCCCTTAGACTCCTGGTCAACAGAACGTTTCATCAGGAGGAGGGGCTGCGGCTCAGTGGTCAAGCACCTGCCCTGAATGCAGAACGCCCCTCAGTCTTCCCAGGTAGGGAATGGCCCCAGCTGAAACCTGCTGTCAACCTGCTTGCCAGAGCTTAAGGCTTAAGGGAAAAAAAGATAACAGGCCAAAGAAGGGGTGAGGGAGACATACAGCCATCGTTTAAATGTTCCGTTTTGCAGACTGGAGCTACAGCTGGTCTTTCCTATTTGTTGTTGTTTAGTCATTTAGTTGTGCCCGACTCTTGGTGACCCCCTGGACCAGAGCACGCCGGGCACTCCTGTCTTCCACTGCCTCCCGCAGTTTGGTCAAACTCATGCTGGTAGCTTCAAGAACACAGTCCAACCATCTCGTCCTCTATCATCCCCTTCTCCTTGTGCCCTCCATCTTTCCCAACATCAGGGTCTTTTCCAGGGAGTCTTCTCTTCTCATGAGGTGGCCAAAGTAGTGGAGCCTCAGCTTCGGGATCTGTCCTTCCAGTGAGCACTCAGGGCTGATTTCCTTCAGAATGGAGAGGTTTGATCTTCTTGCAGTCCATGGGACTCTCAAGAGTCTCCTCCAGCACCAGAATTCAAAAGCATCCATTCTTTGGCGATCAGCCTTCTTTGTGGTCCAGCTCTCACTTCCCTACATCACTGCTGGGAAAACCAGAGCTTTTACTATACGGACCTTTGTTGGCAAGGTGATGTCTCTGCTTTTTAAGGTCTTTCCTATAGAGATGGTCAAAGACTCTGTTGCTGCAAGGTTCTTACAAGGAACTTGTCCTCGAATATGATGCCCGACTGCCCCTCAGTGGCCGAATGTGGATTTGCAGCATGTCCTAATTCTGCTCTGTCTCCCTGAGCTGTTCACACTGTGCTGTTGTCATACATAACGGGCCCGCTTTATCTTCTGCTTTCCGTGCTCATATCCGTGTATTCCTCCCCACCCCCCCACAGCCCAAGCCAGTGTTATAAGAATGCGGCCTAGGACCCTCGTACCTATGGGACCGCCTCTCCTGGTATGCCTTAAGGTCCATAAATAGCAGCACCCTCGAGGTCCCGGGCCCTAAGGAAGTCGATTAGCTTGAACCAGAGCCAGGGCCTTTTCAGCACTGGCCCCGGCCTGGTGGAACTCTCTGCCTCATGAGACCAGGGCCCTGCGGGATCTGATTTCTTTCCGCAGGGCCTGTAAGACAGAGTTGTTCCACTTGGCCTTTGGCTTGGAATCAACTTGATCCCCTCCCCCTCTTTCCTTTTTCCTTCTGTGATGGAACTCCTATTTGGGGACTTCCCTGGCTTTTTTCTGGCCCACGTAGGACCACTCTGGATAGTTGGCCTTGGTGAAGACTTGACGTTTTCTCCCCCCAAAACAGTTTTTGATCTGGGCTTCCACTGAAATGAGGCTGCATTTTAAGTTGTATTTTAATCAATTGTTTTTATACCTGATGTCAGCTGCCCTGAGCCCGGTCTTGGCTGGGGAGGGCGTGGTATAAATAATAATAATAATAATAATAATAATAATAATAATAATAATCTCTCAAATATAGAATAAATATTCAAAAATGTGCGCATATCTAAATATATAAAACATGTGTCTGAGAGGAGAGCAATCCTGGAGCCATTTTGACTCTCCAGTGACCTCAAATATTCCTCTGCAGTAAGGGAGGCGAATGGAGAAAGCCTTCCCATTGTCTTTACACTTACAAATCCTGTCTTAAAGGTGTACTGTATTTGTGTCTGAATAGGGTAAGCCTGTGAAGGATTCAGGAACCAAAGTATTAACCACCACAAAAGAATGGCCAGGCTGCCCAGGTAATGCAGTCAGTGACCATTATCAGGTATCCTGGCAGGCAAGATTTCTGCTGTAAACAGCCTCTTATGATGTATGTATGATGATTTTGGGGTGGCTAAGGGGTCTTTGGCTAAGGGGGTTGGGCAATGTCAAAAGTCTTTAAAAGTTCTGGACACTTTTGTTCAGGGTCTCTCCCTCCTTGGAAAGAGGAGAGGGAACTCTGTTGCAACAGAAAAATAAAGATTTGCCTTGTTTTCACTGCATCCTGCCTCCATCCATTCTTCTCTGGCCGCTCATGGACTTAGGGGACTCAAAGTCCCATGGGGAGTTGGGCAGCAAAAGCAAAACCCCAATTTTTACGTCATCAGCATGACCTACAATGGAACTCATTGCCACAATACATAGTTTTTTGCTGCTGAAGTTTTGCTATCTCGCTGTGCCTGTTTGTGGGCAGCTGTGATGGTTTTGTTTCTATGCAATACTTTTTGGCTGCTTTAAAAGGGGATTAGACACAGGGGGCAAGATGGCTGTGTGTGTGTGAAATTTTGGCGTCGCACAGAGTGCTGCTGAAATTTGAAAGACCAAAGTCCACTTCTGCTGCCTGGCATCTCCCAGAGGCATCTTGTTTGTTTGTTTGTTTGTTTGTTTGTTAGTTTGTTGTATTTATAATCCACTTTTTTTTCCAAGGAGCTTAGTGTGGCATGCATTAATTCTCCTCCTCCTCATTTAATCCCCACAAAAAAACTTGTGAGGTAGGCTATGCTGAGAGGCAGTGACTGGCCCGAGGTCACCCAGGGAGCTTCATGGCCGAGGGGGGGTTTGAACCCTGGTCCCCCACCTGGCACTCTTAAGCGCTATACTACTGTGAGACCGTTCCCAGTAGTGATGTATGGAAGTGAGAGCTGGACCATCAAGAAGGCTGATTGCCAAAGATCTGATGCTTTTGAATTCTGGTGCTGGAGGAGACTCTTGAGAGTCCCATGGACTGCAAGAAGATCAAAAGCATCCATTCTGAAGGAAATCTGCCCTGAGTGCTCACTGGAAGGACAGATCCTGAAGCTGAGGCTCCAATACTTTGGCCACCTCATGAGAAGAGAAGACTCCCTGGAAAAGACCCTGATGTTGGGAAGGAGAAGGGGACGACGGAGGACAAGATGGTGGGACAGTGTTCTCGAAGCTACCAGCATGAGTTTGACCAAACTGCGGGAGGCAGTGGAAGACAGAAGTGCCTGGCGTGCTCTGGTCCAGGGGGTCACGAAGAGTCGGACACGACTAAACGACTGAACAACAACAACTGTGAGACCAGGATGCTGGACTAAAGGGGCCTTTAGTCTGATCCAGCAGGGCTCGCCTGGTGCCCTTAAAATAATGAAATAATATGTTAAATCGTGGCTTGGAGCTCCAGGCCCTTCCACACCCACTAGCCCCCTGACCCATTAGACCTCTTCCCCCGTCCCCCCAGAGGAGTCTTGCTCATAGTATCTCACCCCATTCTCCCCGTCTTTCACATGTGGACAGAAAATCTTGACCACCTGCTGTAGAATATTAGAGAGGGTTCCTTGCAAATTCTTGGCAAATATTCAAAATAGCTTTCCCAACCGCATTTGTATAAACGTGGAAGAAACATCGAATGGTTTATATACCAAAGGCCTTGGGGTATAAACCATCTGACACATTTTGCAAACAGCATCCATCACAACTGCAAGAAAAGGCATTTCTAAAAAGCCTTTTAGAGGATCCCGTCCACTTCAGCTGCATTTATTTCTGTAAGCACGACAGCAACTCTGTTAGGTATGTGAGGGTCAGGATCATATCTCAACAGTGCAGACCAGCAACGGAGCGCTGGGAAAGTGAGGTTTGAGGCAGCCCAGTTCATGAGGTCATGGCTAAGTCACTGAGCTACATCAGCCCTCAATACATTACATACATTTGATCCTATGCATTTTTTTTATTTACTCTGAAGTAACGGGGCGCAGGTGGCGCTGTGGGTTAAACCACAGAGCCTAGGACTTGCCGATCAGAAGGTCTGCGGTTCGAATCCCCACGACAGGGTGAGCTCCTGTTGCTCGGTCCCTGCTCCTGCCAACCTAGCAGTTCAAAAGCACGTCAAAGTGCAAGTAGATAAAGAGGTACCACTCCGGCGGGAAGGTAAACAGCGTTTCTGTGTGCTGCTCTGGGTCGCCAGAAGCGGCTTAGTCATGCTGGCCACATGACCCAGAAGCTGTCTGCGGTCAAACGCCGGCTCCCTTGGCCTATAGAGCGAGATGAGCACCACAACCCTAGAGTCGTCTGCGACTGGACCTAATGGTCAGGGCTCCCTTTACCTTTTAAACCCCATAAGAGAAGACTCCCTGGAAAAGACCCTGATGTTGGGAAAGATGGAGGGTGCAAGGAGAAGGGGACGACAGAGGACGAGATGGCTGGACAGTGTTCTCGAAGCTACCAGCATGAGTTTGACCCAACTGTGGGAGGCAGTGGAAGACAGGAGTGCCTGGCATGATCTGGTCCAGGGGGTCACCAAGAGTCGGACATGACTAAACGACTCAACAACAACAAAACCCATTGAGTTTTATTTGGGCTGGTTCCTCAGAAACTGTGCTGAGGTCTGCAGCCACAGTCAGATTTTAGACGGGAGGGAAGGGGCGACTCCATGTCATGAGGCAAAGGTTATTGAGAGTAGAAGCAGTTAAGCCTACACAATATTCACGCCTAAGCCTGCTAACTGCTAAGTCACTGTGACTCGTGGCTCATCTTGGGTGATGACTCATTCTCCCTATAAAATTAGCCAGTCTCTCTATGGGCCTCAGTCAGAGAGCTGTATGGATTGTGTATGGAGTAGTTTGTGGAATACAGTGGTACCTCTGGTTGCGAACGGGATCCGTTCCGGGGGTCCGTTCGCAACATGAAAAGAGCGCAACCAGCAGCGGTGCGTCTGCGCACGCATGGGTTGTGATTCACCGCTTCTGTGCATGCACGTGATGTCATTTAACACTTCTGCGCATGCGCGAGCGCCGAAAACCGGAAGTAAGCCTTTCCAATACTTCTGTGTCGCCACAGGACGTAACCTGAAAGAACGTAACATGGAGCGGATGTAACATGAGGTATGACTGTATAGTCATACCTCCTTTTGCGTCTGGGATCCGTTCTGGAGTCGCGGATGCTCAACGAAAGGCATGCTCGACAAAGCGCCATTCTGTGCATGCGCGAAGCATGATTTAGTGCTTATGTTAGAAGCGCGTACTTCCGGGTTTGCCGCAGAGGTTCAACAAAATGGACCCTAAACGGGGCAAGCTCAAAACGAGGTACCACTGTAGTGCTGTTGTTGCTGCTGCTATGTAAAGCGAAGGCAGACAGAGTGGCTCCAGGACTCTAGTAAATCACTAGCTAAGACCGTGCCTCTGTGAAGAGTCAGATAGCTGCTATGAGCACTCTGTGTATGCTCTTTGACTATGCTGTTTCTGAACAAGTCTATTTTCTTCCGTAAAGTTTTGTTCTGTTTATGAAGAAGACTCTGCGTGGTTAATTTACCATTGTGCGACACTCCAAAGGGTGCTTAGCCCTGCTCTCTCCCCTTGCTTCTGTGGCTTCTGGAGAAATCCACGCCAGGCAAACTGAAAAGCAGAGCAGCCCTGGACAGGGATCAAAGGTGACAGACAACCTGAAGAGAAAACACTAACAAAGTAAAACGGGAACAGAAGAGAAAACTGAAGCTGGTGGGGTTTTTGTGTGTGTGTGTGTGTGTGGTTTTTTTAAGGTGAGAAATGAATGTTGTTTTCAAAGGATAAATACAGTCATACCTCAGGTTGAATACGCTTCAAGTTGAGTGTGTTCGAGTTGCGCTCTGCGGCAACCCAGAAGTAACAGAGTGCGTTACTTCTGGGTTTGGTCGCTTGCGCATGTGCATGCGCTAAAAATGATGTCGCGCGCATGCGCAGAAGCGGCGAAAAGCAGACATGCCGTCGCTAGTTACGTTTGCTTCTAGATGCGAACAGGGCTCCGGAACGGATACCGTTCGTATCTAGAGGTACCACTGAAAGAAGAAGAGTTTGGATTTGATATCCCGCTTTATCACTCCCCTTCAGGAGTCTCAAAGCGGCTAACATTCTCCTTTTGCCTTTCTCCCCCCCAACAAACACTCTGTGAGGTGAGTGGGGCTGAGAGACTTCAGAGAAGTGTGACTAGCCCAAGGTCACCCAGCAGCTGCATGTGGAGGAGCGGAGACATGAACCCGGTTCCCCAGATTACAAGTCTACTGGTCTTAACCACTACACCACACTGGCTCACAGCTGTCCTTGGAGGCACAGGTCAAATCCGTGTCCAGGGCAGCTGTTTACCAGCTCCATCTGGTACGCAGGATGAGACCCTACCTGCCTGCAGACTGTCTTGCCAGAGTGGTGCATGCTTTGGTTATCTCTTGCTTGGACTACTGAAATGCACTCTACGTGGGGCTACCTTTGAAGGTGACCTGGAAACAGCAACTAATCCAGAATGCAGCAGCTAGACTGGTGACTGGGGGCGGCCACCGAGACCATATAACACCGGTCTTGAAAGACCTGCATTGGCTCCCAGTACATTTCCGAGCAGAATTCAAAGTGTTGGTGTTGACCTTGAAAGCCCTAAACGGCCTCCGCCCAATGTACCTGAAGGAGCATCTCCACCCCCATCGTTCTGCCCATACACTGAGGTCCAGCGCCAAGGGCCTTCTGGAGGTTCCCTCCCTGCGAGAAGCCAAGTTACAGGGAACCAGGCAGAGGGCCTTCTCGGTAGTGGCACCCGCCCTGTGGAACGCACTCACACCAGATGTCAAAGAGATAATCAACTACCAGACTTTTAGAAGACATCTGAAGGCAGCCCTGTTTAGGGGAGCTTTTAATGTTGAATAGGTTATTATATTTTAGTGTTTAGTTGGAAGCCACCCAGAGTGGCTGGGGAAACCCAGCCAGATGGGCGGGGTATATATAATAAATTATTATTATAAGAAGGTTGACAGCTATGGCTAGGACCATAGCTGTCAACTTTCTGATTTGAAAAGAAGGGATCAGCAGCCTCACCTGTCCTGGGGACAACAATCCGGGATAGCAGCGGGAAGCGGTGCTGGAAGAAGGGAATTTCCTGCAAAAAAAGAGGAAAGGTTGACAGCTATGGTAAAGACCCCCTTGGGGAAGCAAGAAGTGCTATACCAGCTGCACGGGCTCCCAGTGGAGTACAGGATCAGGTTCAAGGTGCTAGTTTTGACCTTTAAAGCCCTATACGGCCTAGGTCCCTCATACCTACGGGACCGCCTCTCCTGGTACGTCCCACGGAGGACCTTACGGTCTGCAAACAAAAACATCTCGGAGGTCCCAGGCCACAGGGAAGTTAGGCTGGCCTCGACCAGAGCCAGGGCTTTTTCAGCCCTGGCCCCGATCTGGTGGAACGCTGTGTCACAAGAGACTAGGGCCCTGCGGAACTTGACATCTTTCCGCAGGGCCTGCAAGACAGAGCTGTTCCACCTGGCCTTTGGCCAAGGCACAGTCTGACCCCCTCCTTTGGTAATCCTCACAGAACTCAAGCCCAGTGGTTGCCATTAATTTGATTTGAACTGATTTTACAATGAATAGATTTTAGAATTTTCTATTATTTTACTGTTGTTAGCCACTCTGATCCCGGCTTTGGCTGGAGAGGGCAGGATAGAAATAAAACTTTATTATTATAATATATATATATTATATTATATATATAATATGTAATGTGTATATATATATATACATACACACACACACACACACACACACACACAATAAAAAAACAAACAAGGTCTCATGACGTTCCCAAGATCACAACAATCAACTCCCATCTGAACGGAGCTTGTTCATATTCATGAGGGGGCGGGGCTCTGAATATGTAAAGAGAGGGCGTGGCCTAGCGGAAAAGACTGCCAATTTCGGGAGAGACCATTTTCTCCCAAGCGGGGGGGGGTCGGAACTGCGAAACCGGGCCTAGCAGCTTCGCCCGCCGCTGCCGCCGCCCTAAATTTCTCAAAAAACGGCGGTTCGGTTTCCCCCTCACGTTCTCCGCTGCCGACGCCCGTTTCGACAGTTGTTTCATCCCGAAGCGGCCCAGAAGTACGTGGAAGGGTCCGCGCGTGCGCAGAACGGCCTATCCCGCCGGCCTGTCAGTTAAGTGACTGCGCGTGCGCTGTCGGGCCGTCTCCCGGTGTTTCTGCGCGTGCGCAGTGAGCCCGGCGGGGAGTTGATATTGCTCAGCCAGTCCCTCTAGGAGAGGAGGCGAGGATTTGGGCGCGTGCGCAGTCAGGCCCGGCGGGGAGGTGATTCTGCGCGTGCGCACTCTGTCCGCAAAGAGTTAATTTTGCGCGTGCGCAGCTAGTCCCTGTAGTAGGGCAGGCGAGGTGATTTTGCGCGTGCGCAGTCAGCCCGGCGATGTTACTTTTGCGCGTGCGCAGTGAGTTCCCCTAGGGGGGCAGGCGAGGAGGTGATTTTGCGCGTGCGCATTCACCCCGACGAGTAGTTGATTCTGCGCGTGCGCCGTCAGTCCATCGAGCAGGGTCGGGTAGGAGGCGCTTCTGCGCGTGCGCCGATCCCCGGCGCGTGCGCATCGCCGCGTCCCTGGCCGGACAATGGCGCCGGTCGGGGCGCGGAGGCGGAGCCGCGCGTGCGCCCTGGCGGGCCCTCCTCCTCCGGCCAATCCGCGCCGCGACCACCTCCGAGGGGGCGGCGCGGCGCGTGCGCAGTGCCGAGCGGCGCGCTTGGACGGGGCGTGGGCGCTCGCGGTCCGTCAGTCAGGTCGAGTCGCTCGGTCCTGTCAGGTCGCTCGGGGAGCGGCGGCGATGGGCGCCGGGCGCGCCGGGGCGCCGCGGCTGCTGCTTCCGCCTCCGCCTCCCACGCCCGCCTGAGAGACATGGACGACGAGCCGCCGCCGCCGCCGCCCGGAGCCGCCACCGGAGCAGGACGGAGGACGCCGGGAACCCCGAGGCCGCCCCCGCCGCCCCCTCCTCCGCCCCCGCCTCCGCCGCCCCCTCCGCCACCGCCTCAGAATGGTAATCCTGAGGGGAGAAGAGAAAGGGGTGTGTGTGGGGGGAAGCAAGGGGGGAGGGGGAGAGAAAGCAAGGGATAAACAAAGGGGCAAAGGGGGGGGGAAAGAAGGAAAAGGGAATAAAGGGGGGAAACGGGGGGGAGCAAAGGGAGGGGGAAAGGGAAAAATAACGGGAAAGGGGAAAAGAAAGGGATAAATAAAGGGGCAAGGGGGGGAAAGAAAGAAAAGGGAATAAAGGGGTAAATGGGAAAAGCAAGGGGAGGGAGGAAAGAAGTGGGGAGGGGAAAACGACGGAAAAGGGGAAAGGAAAAAGGGAGAAATAAAGGGGCAAAGGGGGGGAGAAGGAAAAGGAAATAAAGGGGGAAAGGGGGGAAATGGGAAAAACAAGGGGGAAGAAGGAAAAGGGGGAGGGGGGAAGAAGGAAAGGGAAAAACAAGGGGGGAGGGGAAAGCAAGGGGGAGGGGAGAAAAGGGGGAAGGGGAAAAACAACGAAAAGGGGAAAGAAAAAAGGGATAAGCAAAGGGGGGGAAAGAAGAAAAAGAAAATCAAGGGGGGGGACAAAAAGGGAAAAGGCAGAAAAGAAGCAGAAAAGGGTAAAAAAGGGGAAATCAAGGGGAGGAAAAGGGAATGGGGGAAGGGAATGAATAAGTGGGGGAAAGGGAAAAAAGAAGAAAAGAGAAAAAAAGGGGAAAGGGGGGAAAGAAGAAAGGGAATAACAGGGGATAAAGGAAATAAAAGGGGAAAGAGAGAAAATAAAGGGAAAATCAAGGGGAGGAAAAGGGTAAAAAGAAAAGGGGGAAAGGGGGGGAGAAAAAAGGGGGAAGAAGGAAAGGGAAAAACAAGGGCGATAAAGAAATAAAAGGGAAATGAAAAATGAAGGAAAGGGGGGGAAGATGAAAGAGGGAAGGGAAAAACAAGTGGGGAAATAATAAAGGGGGGATATGAAAAAAGGGGATATGAAAAAATGGGGGGAAGCTTTCATTTCAAGAAAAAGGAAAAAAAGCGTTCCCCTTTGTTTCTAATCATCAATGGTTACAGTATCATAACATTATTATCTTGTTATTGTAACATTGTAATAATATTTGGTTGTTATAACATAATATTATTATTTCATTGTGAATTTTTTTATTTCTGCAGACCGCAAGCCAAGTGACATGCGATGGGATGATATTGGGAAGGAGGGTATGGGAAGAATATTGTACAGTGGTACCTCGGGTTACATACGCTTCAGGTTACAGACTCCGCTAACCCAGAAATAGTACCTCAGGTTAAGAACTTTGCTTCAAGATGAGAACAGAAATTGCACAGCACCGGCACGGCAGCAGCGGGAGGCCCCATTATCTAAAGTGGTGCTTCAGGTTAAGAACAGTTTCGGGTTAAGAACGGACCTCCGGAACGAATTAAGTACTTAACCCGAGGTACCACTATAATAATAATACTTTATTATTTGTACCCCACCCGTCTGGCTGGGTTTTCCCAGCCTCTCTGGGTAGCTTCCAACAAAGACCAAACATACACTAAAATGTCACACCTGAAAAACTTCCCTGAACAATGTAATATAATTATAATATAATATGATGGAGAAGTAGAATTTGGAAATGTATAGAATTAGAATATCTTAATAGATTTGGGGCCCCCCCCCAAAAAAAATCGGTCGGTGGGTGAAGAAAGGGGGACATTATAGTTACAACATCATAAAATTAATATGTTATTATTTTGTCATCATCCACTTCCTTTCTATACCGCTATATAAAAATCTCAAATAATTGAAGTATCACAATATAATATAAAACCATCTATCTTATTATTATATAATCTACAATAATAGATGCGGGAGGCAGTGGAAGACAGAAGTGCCTGGCGTGCTCTGGTCCATGGGGTCACGAAGAGTCGGACACGACTAAACAACACAACAATAATAGATAGATAGTTTTGTATTATATAATGTATAATAATAGATATTTTTATATTTCAATTTAATCAATATGTAATCTGTATACCCTCTAGAATATCGTACTGCATAGATATGGCTCCCCCCTTTATCATTAATAATGATACATAATTACAACACCCTAATTCTATTATTTTATTCCCGTTCGTTTCTAGACTGCTCTGTCTTTTTTTAATTAAAAATATCAAGGTGGCTTACAGTGCATGGAAATGTTGACACTGCAGCAAGGTGTCAGTGTTCCTAATGAGAAATAGTTATAATTTATAATTAATTATACAGAGAATGAGAATATCATAATAATAGATCTGGCTCCCGCGCCAAGCAGCTCCATGTATAATTGTCATTTTATAAAATAAGCCTACATTTGTATATCCTCCATCCTTTTTCTTATGAAAATCGGGTTGTCCTGTTCAATAATAATAACAATAATAATTATAATAATAAGTTTTATAAAATAAGTTTACTGCCACAGACCCTCCAGCCTTTCTCTGATGAAAATTGGGATGGCCTGTCCTTTTATAGGACTAGACCCAGAAAAGGGGGGCACTTGGAGGGTCTTCCTTATGCCCCCTTTATATTTATGGGTAAAGAAATACACACAAATACACCCACCCATATATATATATATATATATATATATATGTATATGTATATGTATATATATGTATATATATATATATATATATACACACACACGCTTGAAATCCACCGCATCTCCCCCTATTTCCTCTTCCTTCACTCCACCCCCCCAATATATATATGTGTGTGTGTGTACATATATAGATATCTCTCTCTGTGTGTGTAAATTCACTTGAAATCTACCGCATCTCCCCCTGTCTTATCTCCCTTCACTCTTCCCACCAATACATGTGTGTGTGTATATATACAGTCATACCTTGGGTTAAATATGCTTCGAGTTGAGCGCATTCGAGTTGCGCTCCTCGGCAACCTGGAAGTAACGGAGCGCATTACGTCCGGGTTTCGCTGCTTGCGCATGCGCAGACACTCAAAATGACGTCATGCGCAGAAGCGGCGAAAAGCGACGCGTGCGTGTGCAGACGTGGCCGTCGCTAGTTACATTTACCTCTAGATGCGAACGGGGCTCTGCAATGGATCCCGTTCGTATCTAGAGGTACCACTGTGTGTATATATACACACACACACATACATATATATGTCTCTCTGTGTGTGTATCAATTCACTCGAAATCTACCGCATCTCCCCCTATTTTCCTTCACTCTTCCCAACCCCAAATATGTGTGTGTGTGTGTGTGTGTGTGTGTGTGTGTGTATGTATGTATGTGTGTGTATAAATCCACTTGAAATCTATCCCCGTCTCTCCCATTTTCTCAGCCTTCACTCTTCCCCCCAATTTATTTATTTATATATATATATATATATATGTGTGTGTGTGTGTGTTTTTTTGTGTATGTGTGTGTGTATATATATATATGTTTGTGTGTGTGTGTATATATATATATATATATATATATGTATATGTGTGTGTGTATAAATTCACTCGAAATCGACCCCATCTCCCCCTATTTTCTCTTCCTTCACTCTTCCCCCCCCCAAAAAAACCCGGCTGGCATCTCCCCCTTCCCCCCTTCCCAGGATGCCCCCCCCGACCATTCTCTTTTATTTTCCTCCCCCCCCATAAATCATGCAGGGCGTGTTTGGACGGGGGGCCAATTCCACTATAAATGGTTCATTTTCCTCCCTTTGAAGGATCCTTCCTTCCTCCTCAGCCGCTTCCTTACCTCCCCCCCCCCCCCCCCCCCCCCCCCCCCGAAGTTTCAGTGCCCGCCTTGAATATTTTACAACCCCCCGGATCAATCGAAAGAGCCCCATGCAAATGCAAAGCCGGCCTTTTATATTGCGGTGGGAAAACCCAAAACAAATAATACCCCCCATTGCAACCCCTTTATTCTCCTTTTTCTTCCTTCTATCCGGCTTCCCCCTCTCTGTCCGAAGGTCATTCGAAGGTCCTTCTTAATAATAATAATATTTTTCTTACTTATAGCCCACCCTCCCCCAGCCGAAGCCCGGCTCAGAGCGACTGACAACAATAAAACAACATGAGATAGGCTTAGGATTTAAATTTGTAAGGATAGGAATTAAGATGTCTAAAGCCACATTAGAAAGAATGAAAGATGTTAAGTGATCTAGATAATTTGAGAAGATTGATTTTGGAAAACTGTTAAAATGATATATAATGAAATTCAACCAGGGGGGTTGAGGAAATCACTTAACAATGTTATCAAGATTGGTTTAATTACAAATAGGATGTATGTTTGTTTCAAACAATAAAATAACGCATCGTTCTAAAATCTGTTCATTCTAAAATCAGTTCAAAATCAAATTAATGGCAAACATTGGGCTAGAGTTCGGTGAGGTATTAAAGGAGGGGGTCAGGCTGTGCCTTGGCCAAATGTCGCAATTGCACCCAAACCAGATTTTTTGGGTTTGCAGCCCTCTTATCCCTTAGGAAGCGGGCAGCTGCAAAACTGGTCTCCCCCTCCATGCAAGGAGCAAAGCAATCAGAATTGCAATCAGAATTGCTGCAAAGAAAAAGCCCCATTGCAAACCAGGCTGATCCTCCAAATTTTTTGAAAAAAAAAAAAGAGAACGGCGCTGGAGATTCTGTCCCTTTGCAAATCGACATATAATAATAATAATAATAATAATAATAATAACAACAACAACAACAATAACAATAACTCCTTTCTCTTCCTTCTATCCCGCTCCCCCCCCCACTTCCAAAGGTCATTCGAAGGTCCTTGAGTCGCAATTGCACCCAAACCGGATTTTTGGGTTTGCAGCCCTCTTATTATTCCCTTAGGAAGCGGGCGGCTGCAAAACTGGTCCCCCCCTCTGTGCAAGGAGCAAAGCAACGGAGACACGTTTGCAATCGGAATTGTTGCAGACCCCCCCATTGCAAACCATTTCAAGATGAATTACTGAAAGAAAGGAACTTTTCAGTGGTATTCTAATTTTTCAAGTTTCACCTGTATTCCAAATTAGTCATGAAATTATTCTGTCCCTTTGCAAATTGACGTTTGCAGACCTTGAGACACAGGCAATCGGAATTGTTACAAAAAAACCCCAAACCCCATTGCAAACCAGGCTCCAAATTTACGTGCTTTCTGTCGTTTGCAAAAGAGAGAGAGAGAGAGAAACAGCGATGGAGATGCAGCCGCCATCGAAATTATTCTTTTTTTTAAAAAAAAATCATTTTTGTTAAGTTTTCCATTTTAACAGTCCAATCTAATCACATGAAGTATTCCAAATTAGACCTGAAATTATTCTATCCCTTTGCAAATTGACATTCAATAATAATAATAATATTTGTTATGTGTACCCTGTCCTCCCCAGCCAAGAGCGGGCTGAGGGCGGCTAACGCCCGATAGAAAAACCAGTTGGTTGAAATGCAACTTAAAAACAAGATTAAAATACAACATTAAAACACCAAAACTTTCAAATACGGCCTCATTTCAATGGAAACTCAAATCAAAAACAAGTACTGCAGAAATCATTTTTTTAAAAAAATCATTTTTGTTCAGTTTTTCATTTTCACAATCCAATCCAATCACATTAAGTATTCCAAGTTATACATGAAATTATTCTATCCCTTTGCAAATCGACGTTTGCAGACCTTGATTGGTGTGTCCCCCCCCCAACGCAACTCCCGAGTAGGGCCGGGAGAGGCCGGGCGGCTTGCGTTTCCGGCTGAATTTCACCCAATTTGTGTGTGTGTGTGTGGGGGGGGAATTTCCGTTGCAACTTGACTGTCTCCACTCACTCGAACCCGGGACCCTGTGGTCATCTGGGGTCTCTCCTTTGGTCTCCTCCGCTAGTGGTCCAGACCGGGGCGGGGGGGGGGGGGGGGAGACAGGAGAAGGAAGCTGTTGTTGCGGCAACAGGAGAACAAGACTTTTTTATATAATGAGCCTTTTCTTTTTCCTCCTCTTCTTCTTCCCCTTCCTCCTCTTCTTCCTCCTCCTCTTCTTCCCCTTCCTCCTCCTCATCTTTTTCTTCTTCGTCTTGCAGCAACACGAGAACAAACCTTTTCTTTTTCTGTTGTGGCAACACAAGAAGAAGACTTTTCTGTTGTTGTGGCAATGCCAAGCCTTTCTCCTCCTCCTCTTCTTCTTTTTCTTCTTCTTTTTCTTCCTCCTTCTTCTCTTCCTCTTCCTCTAACACAAGAAGAAGCCTTTTCTTTTATTGTGATTGTTGTTTTGCTGTTGTTATTTTACTTTCATTGCTTAAATTATTATTCCTGTTCTTGAATTTAAATACAGTGGTACCTCGGGTCACATACGCTTCAGGTTACATACATTTCAGGTTACAGCCTCCGCTAACTCAGAAATAGTGCTTCAGGTTAAGAACTTTGCATCAGGATGAGAACAGAAATCGTGCTCCAGTGGCGTGGCAGCAGCGGGAGGCCCCATTAGCTAAAGTGGTGCTTCAGGTTAAGAACAGTTTCAGGTTAAGAACGGACCTCTGGAACGAATTAAGTACTTAACCCAAGGTACCACTGTACTGCCATATAGCAGGAGTTCTCAGGGCGCTTCACAGAACAAAACAAAACAACCCCCCCCCACAAAATACACAAAATATAAACAGAACCCCCCCCCCCCCAAAAAAAACCCCTCACATTTTAAAAGGGCATGGGATGTGGGATGTTTTATATTGTCAACCCGCCTGTGATTTTCGGTAAGGGCGGTAAGGAATTTTAATTAATCGTCATCATTGGGGCTTTTACCCCCCCCCCCCCGAAAAAGAGGTGAGGGGTTTTTTACGGGAAGTCGGCAAATGTCGGAAGCGGGCAAGAATAATTGGGGATGCAACTTGGACAACGGGGGGAGGGGATAATAATAATAATAATAGTAGTAGTAGTAGTAATAATAATAATAAAATTTAAGCAGCGGTCTTCTCAGTAGGGCCTTCTCGCTGGTGGCTCCCGCCCTGCGGAACTCCCTCCCACCAGATGTCCAAGAGAAAAACAACTACCAGACTTTAGAAGACATTTGAAGCCAGCCGTGTTTAGGGAAGCTTTGAATGTCTGACGGACTATTGTATTTTAATCTTTTGTTGGAAGCTGCCCAGATGGACAGAGTATAAATTATTATTATTATTATCCTTGCTTGTAGCACCAACCCATGACGCATCTCTTTCCTGCCCCCCAGGTTTCTACCGGGAGCCACCTGCTGAACACGACCCGCTTCCCAGTAAGTACGGACACGTCTTATTTTAGGGGAAATGTTTAGGGAAGCTTTTAATGTTTGATGCATTACTGCGTTTTAATATTGTGTATATATATATTGTTGTTATTATTACTCTTTTTGGAACAGCATTTCAAACCCTGCCTCCTTTCTCTCCCTAGCTACGGATGTTGAACCGATGAACTCTCCTTCCTCTGTGCTTCCCTTGAACACCAGCAGTGAGTATATTCCCTTTTCTCTCTTGCCCAGGAGAACCAGGGATTTCCACACACAAACATATATATACACGTGTGTGTGTGTGTACAGTGGTACCTTGGGTTACATACGCTTCAGGTTACAGACGCTTCAGGTTACAGACTCCGCTAAACCAGCAATATTACCTCGGGTTAAGAACTTTGCTTCAGGAGGCTCCGGTGGCACGGCAGGAGCAGGAGGCCCCATTAGCTAAAGTGGTGCTTCAGGTTAAGAACAGTTTCAGGTTAAGAACAGACCTCCGGAACGAATTAAGTACTTAACCTGAGGTACCACTGTATATGTGTGTGTATCTATATCTATATCTGTGTTTTTGTATGTGTGTGTGTGTGTGTGTGTAGTGTGTGTGTATATGTGTGTGTGTAGTGTGTGGTTATATATGTATGTGTGTGTGTGTGTGTGTGTGTGTATATATATATATACATACACATATATATGTACAGTGGTACCTCGCAAGACGAAATTAATTCGTTCCGCGAGATTTTTCTTCTTGCGAGTTTTTTGTCTTGCGAAGCACGGTTTCCCATAGGAATGCATTGAAAATCAATTAATGCGTTCCTATGGAAACCGCTTGCCGGGCTGGCTGTGCGGAGAAGGGCTTTTCTCCCCACCGCAAGCCTTCAGGACAGGTCCGGGAACAGAGGGGAAGGCGCGCAGCGCTTCTCCTCTGTTCCCGGGGCTTGCGGCGGGAGGAGGGCTT
>JAXCMG010000252.1:75201-112733 GCA_034642415.1 Podarcis siculus
CCCCCCCCCTCTCAATTGGCTGCCCCCAAAGCACCTCAAATACACACCCCACCTGCTTGAGGTCCCTCTTGGCACTCCAGACCCAGCAGCCCTTAGCCCCTCACTTTACCACAAAAACGCAAGGTTGCAAGGATGATGGCTGAGTCTCAGCGGGTGAGATGGCAGCCCCTTCCTCGCGCAGTTTTGAGGGGTCTGCTCTAGACTTTCCCTCGCCCCGCCCGCCACCTGCGAAAGAAAGCTGGGACAAGCAGGGAGGCAGCTCTGTGGCCTTCAAAGGGGAAATGAGTTTCCGGGTTCCCTCTGGACACCCCTTCAAACTGTCATTCTTAGCCCCTGGAAAGGGGCCCTCGCAAGACTCTCCAGGTAGTGATTGGTCTTTGCATGGTGGGAGGCTCTCTCCCCTATTCACACTCGGTGGGCTCTCCAGTTCCCAGAGGCCCCTCCTCCTCCTCCACCCATGTCACACTCCTTCTTAGCTCCATGCTTAACAGATGCTCACAGCAAGAGAGGCTTCTCTGTGAGTGTCTTCTTCTAAGGCCTTCAGGCGGGGGGTGGGGTGGGAGCCCCACACACTGGTTAAAGGCCGCAGTTGGCAGACACAAACAGAGGCTGGAAAGGACTGGCCTTAATTAGCCCATCTCACCTGTTCAGCCCATCTCATAAGCACACACAGAGGCAGTCCCAGTGTTGCTGCCACTGCCAGCGCCCCCCCAACCTTGCATTTTGCTGCACCCCACTGCACCCTGTTTACATTTGGAGGCTTGGCATATTTCTAGGGGAGATCCTGATACAGGTTGGCCTGGGGAGCGCAAGTGGGAGATGCAACCGCAGACTCAGCATCAGGGAAACTCGCAGGTCCCTCCCCACTGCCAGCCCCGCCTGCAGCTCCTTTGGACCATTGGCATTTGCTTTGTGGGTGGGGGGGAATGTCACCCACAGGGCTCGCTTTGCTTAACTTCCCCACACTCAACGCTGCTGTTGCTGATTCCAGCAAGGTGAAACGGGTAAATGGCCCTGCTGCAGCCAGCACTCTGTGGCTTTTTGTGCGTCACAGACCGGTGTCACTGCCCTTTTGCTTTTCCCATTGGTCCAAGTAGCATTTGCAGCCCCCCCTCCCCGCTGCTTTGGAAAGCCTTCTGCTTTGACACGATATACCTCAAGGGGCGGTGGGGGCGTGCAAGTGCTGCGTTCCCTATCTGCCCTTCTGTCTGTCTGCCTGTATGTTGTCTGTGTCGCAAAACTAGAAAGTGCTGCCTGCCAGGACATTGGTGTTATTTTTGTGTTTTGTGTGTTTTGTTTTGTTGGGGGGGGGAGAGCTGTCCACAATACCTCTGATTGACCCATTCATTACCTTCTGGTTTGCTCCTTTTACGTAGCAGGGATTCTATACATTGCACAAGACTGCGGAGTCTAGCCCATCACTCGGCATTTCATAGAAACCTCGCAGATCTGTGGCCGTGGGATTTTTCAGGACCCCTCTGCTGTCCCCACACCCCCTCCCCTCCTGCATATTTCAAAGGTGACTTGACTCAGGAAGGAGAGAGGCATTGCAGCCTGTGCAGGAGGGGGGGGTGGCTGTGTGAGAGGACGCTCCGCTGGCCATTGTGTAAGCCCCCCCCCCCCCAGTTTTGCCTCCGCGTTCACAGCATCCCTCCGTTGACACACAAAAGCCTCTGTTTATCTCTGGGAGCAGGGAGAGCCAGGCTGAATCCGGGCGCAAGCCAAAGGCTAATGCAGTGAGCCAGAAGGTAACTCATTGGGCTGTCGTTAATGCCTCCCGCAACCAAGCCCGCTGACGGCTTGTTTGGTTTTGAAACAGGGTAAAGTGAATGTAATGCTTTGCGGACTCAGGTATTATGTGAAGAAAATAGGAACTGTAGCTTAGAGACGTAGGGACCGTAGGTCACTCACTTAGATGGATTTGTGAATTTGGTTTGAAGGACACTGTACAAAGGTTGGAATTCTCTTTCTGTGCTATCTTTTGTTCAATGGTCATTTTGCAAAAACAAAAGGGGGAACTGTATAATAACGTGCTTAATGCTGTGTGGGAGAGGAGGTGGAGAGGAGAGCTCTGCTATTTCTAGTTTCTCCCCTGCTGGGGCCCAGCAGCCCACCTGCCACAGGGAGATCCCTGCTGCAGTTTGTCAGGGCTTTTTTTTTTAGCATGATTGATTGATTGAGTTTATTTGTTTGCTGCTTTTCCGCAGTGAACTGAGCCCAAAGCGGCCTACAGTATACCAAATATACTGAAATAAAGAGCATGTCAGTAAAAAACCCAAAATGACAATAGTCCCAGCAATTTGGCAAACGCAGAATAAATTCAATATTAACCCCCCCCCCCAAAATCCCGACGCATATTAAGTACACAAATACAAAACAGAAATGGAAGATTACTGGCAATAAAGTTTCTTACTGCTCTTCCAAGAAGCCTGGCTTAATACAGTTTGGAGGTGAGGGGCATATGGCATACAGCTGGCTCCCACAACCTTACTCTAGAGGAGGCTGGCAGCAGCAAAGGCCAAATGTCAGGGAGGGCAGTGATGGCAGGTCTCTCCCCCGGCTTCCTGGAAGTACCAGTTGCTGGTGCAGGGTCTTCCTGCATGTTTCCAGCCTATTGCCACTCATTTTGAAAGAGAGAGACTGTTAAGTCCCTCCCCCCCCTCCTGTACCTGAGCACCCCAAGAAAAGCCACCAGGGGCCACAGCAGCTGCTGCAGAACCAGGCTGACCACAGCACAAGCTTCTTGGGCCCATTGTGACCAGGAAGACCCCCAAAGGCCGCCCAGTTGCCGTTCCCCTCCTCTCCCCCTTCTTCCCCCAGCTGAGCAGGGAGGCTTGGAATTCCCCTTTTGCCCTTCAGTGGCAGTCCTTCAAACCAACCTTTCATTTTGTTTTTGTTTTGTTGCTGTTTATAAACTTGAACTACTTTTTACCTTTTAAAAAATATTTTATTTCTAAATAGGTAAACAACCAAAAAAAGGGGTGGGGTGGAGGGGGACCCATCAACGCCCCCTCCCACCCATCACTGCGCTGCCACCGCCTGCTCCCCGCCCCTTGCCTCCGCCCGCTCTGCCGCTGTGAGTCTGGGGAGACCAAGGCGCCAGTGGCCTTGCCCTCTTCCTCAGGCTTTGACATGGCAGGAGGGGAAGAGGGTGGGGGTGGCAGCTGAAGTCTGACGCGGATATTTTTGTATCTCAGTTGATACCAGTCCAAAGCGATGCTCCACCTTGCAGCAGCCTGAGGGGTTTCTCTGGGTTCTCTGTGCGCCCTTTGCGCCGCACGCAGAAGCTCAGGGATATGTATTTAAACTGAACCCAGGGAAACCCCCCCCCCCTGCTGCCCCTGCAGGAGGGGGCTCTCTTTCCCCAGGCCTGCTTGGGGCCTTGCGCCCCCCTGGCATCGCCTGGGGGAGAAGCCCCTGTCTGGACTTGAACCCGCCCCGCTCGGGGCACCCATTGACCTCAACTGAGCCGCCTTTGCGATAGATGCATTCTTTCTTTCTTTCTTTCTTAAGTATGAAAATGTTTTGTACTAGTTTGTTGTTAACATTATTGACTCAGTTTCCATAACAAAACTACCTCTTGTGTGACATCCTGTTTATCATTTCAAAGGAATTGTGTGGGGGGAAAGAAACAAAAAGAAAAGAACCCCCCCCCCCAAACTTGGGAAAAAACCTAAAATAACCCTGCTTCCTCTTTGTACATGTTTCCGAGTGGAGAGGCAACAGGGGTTTTTTTTTTTGGGGGGGGGAAGATGCTGCTTTGTCAACTTCTCCAGAGATTCTCCATTCCTCAGTGCTGCTGCAGGAGAATTCTTTGCCCCCTCCCTCCCCCCTTGGGGCTGCGTCAGAAGGAGGAAGCAGGATGCATTGGGGGGGGGATGAAGGGAAGGGACACCTGCAATCTTGAGCAGAGTTGTTAGAGAAGAGGCCGTGCAGTGTCCCCAGACGCAAGACCACCCTGTCCTCTGCAACATGGGGAGGGGGTGCTCTTGGCAGCCTGAGCCCTATACACACTCACGGCTCCTGCCACTTCCTTCTCCCCACCACCCTGCTGACGTTTAGACCTGCATCTCCATGCCCCCCCCCCCGCCATGGGCATCCTGGGACTCTCCCAACCGGAGGGAGGAAGGGAAGGGCAGCAATGCCTTGACCAAACAGCCTGCAGCGCGTTTTCCCTACAATCCCGTGTAATAAATCAGTGAAGCAGGGTGTCACTGCAACAAAACGAATAGTGAATGTTTAGCTGTTATGTTTCAACATGCCTGGAGCTGGAGCACCCGCACTGCAGGGAAGCCACTTGCCCGGCGGCTCCTCCTGCCTCAGGAGGTGTTGACAACAACAGTGTTCTGACCGGGTGTAGTTTTGGCCGTGTGGCAGGTGGGTCCAGCGCCCCTCGCTTTCGCCCAGCAGCCTCGGCTCCAAAGTTCTACTCTGTGACTTGACTACCTGTGGAAATGTGACCAATAAGTGTTAAACGCATGTTTAGCAAGTGTTAGATCTTTGAACTAATAAATGTGAAATGGTTCTGCACTGCTTGACTCTTGAGTGTCCTTTCTTTTGCTTGCTTGCTTGCTTCCGTGTCCCACAGTTCCCCCCTCCACACGCGCGTGCACACACCTCTACCTGGCAGTCAGTGTGTTAGGGGAGGGGGCGCTTGGAGCAGGGGGTCTCTGCAGGCCGTGAGGCTGAAGGAGCTTTCACCAGTGCTGGCAGGACGCATCTCTGGCAAGCTGGAAGCTGCCTTTGGCCCTGATGGTGCCCTCACAGTGGAGCACAGCAGGGTAAGGGGAGGCCAGAGAAAGGGGAGCATGCCTTCCACCCAGTCCCTTTGGACGGGGCTGGCTCCCCTTTCTCCTGGCTATCCAGATCTCAGCCCAGGCTTTGATGGGGAGGTGTTAGGAATGAGCAGCAGGTGAAAGGAGCAGGTTATTTTAGCCCCTCTTGCCTTAATAGCTGCCAAGCACCCTCTTTTATAAAAAATCCAATATGCAAACAAACCTGACTGCAAAAACAGCCTTGACCAGAGCACTGCAGAGGGAAAGGAGAGATCAGTTAAAGATACCTTGTGTTTGATGAGAGAGCGGCAAGCCGTGAGGAGGGACGTGGTATTTTTAGATTTCTATGCATCCTGGAGTGCCCATTCAGCCGGGAGCAGGCGGCACACGCACAAAGCCATTGTGCGCCTCTGTGTGCGTCTGCCTGCCACACCGAGATGGCAGTGGCTGCGTCACCGAAGTGAGCAGCTGCTGCTCCCCCCCCCCACCGTGTCCATGGGCTTCGCTGCCTCTCTGTGCCTTTCCCTGATGCTTGGCGCTTCTGGATTGGCCTAGTTAATGGACCACATAAATGCATTTGGGTTCCCTTTATTCCTTTCAAAGCAGCCAGCGTATGAAAATCCCTGCTTGCTGCCAGCTGGGCCTGTGGCCCTACCCAGGAATTAAATGTGCCTTTGTTTTGCTAACACTCCAGGCCCCACATTCCCTCGTCAGCAGAGTGTCTTTCCACCCTGCTCTTTGGAATTAAGTTTAGCCTCAGCACATAGGAAGCTGCCATTGTGCTGACTTGCGGCAGGCAAGGTAGTGAAGCAGGTGCCTCTCCCTGTCCTGCCTGAAAGGCTTGTGACTCAAGGTGAGCAACACTCTCCCCTCCTGTGGCTTCCAGCAACATGCAGTCAGAGGCATCGCTGCCTCCAACTGGGGGTAGAGGAGAGCCATTCTGGCTAGGAGCCATTGATGGCCCCTCCTCCGTGAATTTTTCTGTTCCTCCTCAAAGCTTCCCCAAGTTGATGGCCATTGCCGCCTCCCGTAGGAGCAAATTCCACAATTCCCTTACAAGTCTGTGGTCCTACGTCAGGCTGTTGCACAGCGCAAGGTTCCAGCAAACTTCAGGCCAGTCCCAGGCTACAACTCGGCAGCCTGGCCTCCAGGTTGAGGGTGGTTGCGCTGCCAAGCCACAGCCTGTTCTCCCCAGAGATCCTTGAGGAGTCTTCATGGGTCTGATCCAGCTGCAGTAGTGACAGGAGGCTGGTGGTGGTGGCTTGACATTTGCTTTATCAAGCTTTCCTGCTGCCCCCACCCCAGCAAAAGCCAAGCTATGCAGAGGAGGGAGGACTTGGGTGGTGTGCAAGAGGTGTTAACACTCTTTGGCTTGATCTCTTTAGGTTCCAGAGTGGCTCTCGGATGTAGAAGCCTGTTCTTGACTCCTCCAGGAAATGGTAATTCAGCCAAGCCGGATCTGCCCCCAGCAGACGGATCTTTCAGAGATTGTTCCCCTGACAACAAGGTCCCCATCAGAGCCATCGCCATGGAGATGCAAGACCTGTGTCTCCTTTCTCCAGTGTGTGTGGCTGGCCCCCCACTCGGTGGAGGCGCCCCAAGTGTGTAGCGCACACTTGGCAACCATGTTAGCAGAGGCTCCTAGTCTGTCCTCGGAGGCAGACCTTCCCCCTCCCTTGCCCTCCTTCCCAGGAGCCCTGCATAAGATGCTCTGTGCCCTCTTCCCTTTGAAGACCTGAGGTGCTGGTGTCCTGGACTGCCTGAGCAAAGTTTTTAAATTGAAGCAGGTAGAATCTAGATGGCATAAAACACGAATTGGGGGCCAGTGGCTTTTGTGTGAGACTTTAAGCAAAGCTTGCCTTTCACCCTTTATTGTGTGTTTGAACAGCAGCTGGACCCAAGAGACCATGTTCTGCTTGCGTAATGGTGGAAAGGAGGCTGCTCCCCCCGCCCCCCCGGTAGGCAAGGAGCCGTGTGGCTTCTGTATTTCCAGGGGGTCCTTCCTTGACCCGTGTGCTTAACGTGTAGAGGAATATTGTGGTTTTGCTTGCAATAAGCATACTTCTTCTGCCAGCTGCAGTGACTTTGAGGACATCAGAGGTTTTCCCCCTTGAGAACTGTTTCTTTCCTGTATCATGCCTTCTCAGTTGTTTTGGGACACAGCTCTCGTCAACTGGGGCTGGTGGGAGTTTTAGCCCAAAGCACCTGAGCTACAAATTCAGGAAAGCCGAGTGAGATGGTTATGAATCCCACCACCTTCAAATCCCTCTTCAAAATTCACCTGTGCAGCAGCACAGGTGAGAAAGGCTTTGGGAGTAAACTTGGAGGAAAAAACCCACTGCCTTGCAAGACATCTTTGGGAGAAGGAAAGACTTAAGGAGCAAACCCCATGACGGTTTGATGGCGTTTTGTGTGCCTCATTCAGGCAACTCTTAAACTTAAGCTGCTGCCAAACATCTTGCTCTGCTTTCCTTTAGACCACGTCAGTGAGGTTGAGAGGCAGGTAGTGCAGTCAGGGCAGCCCAGGACCTCCAGAGACACTGCCCAGGCTTTGCTAACCCAGCAAACACAACCTGGGAAGCAGCAGTTACAAGTCACCGGTCTCCAGGGGGCGCTTAGATTCCATCAGTTTGATTTCACCCACAGAGGCGGCTTCCTCGCCTCTTGAGACAGATTGGAGCCAACAGGTAGCAGTCTAGTTTGCCTCAGGCATTTTGCAGAACCCAAGCCCTTCCCCTGCTTTTTTCAGGAATTATTAATATTCCGCTTTTCTGCTTGCAGCTGACACGCTGTAGAGCTCTGTGCTGGCCCCACCCACCGTGATGTCTGCTGGAAATCATCAAGCATGATTCAAGAACAGACTTTCCCCTCCTGTGGTTTCCAAAAACTGAGATTCAAGAGCTTCACTGCCTCTAACTGTGGAGCCAGACCAGAGCCATCGCAGGAAGTAGCCATCAATAGTTCGCCTCGCCTTTTAAAGTCATTGTGTCACAGTGCTGCAGCTGCTTTAAAAACATAGCAAGCCTTCGGATGCAGCTCCTTTGTCCTCAAGTCCTCAAGTAACTCAGATTGACTGTGGGTTTCTCCCAGATCCGCTCCTGCATTGGAATTCAGGTGGGTACCTTTGGAGGAAGTCGGGATCGGAGGAAGACGGACAACCTGTGTTATTCTTGTTACCTTGTCTCCTTGAGCCCAGCCAGGACAAGGGTATATTCACTGTGCCTTAGGTGGGGTGGGAGTGTACATGTCTCTGGATGTGAGTAACGGGGGGTGGGGTGGGGCTATCTTTAACTAATCCGAGGGCCTTTTGGGGATCTGTGCTGGCTCCCTGAGCTGCCCCTCCCTGATCTTTGGACCCACAGAAGTGGAGGAGGTACCAACTTCTCTTAATTGCCACGTTTCCCTCGCTTGCTCATCTGGCCAGTGACAGCAGCTGTTGTGCGGAGGGCCCTGGCATGATGGTTTACTGCCGAAGGCCGCATGGCCTGTGATTCGGCCGGGGAGGATGGCAGTGAACAAATCACACTGTCACCAGCGTCAGCCTCATTAACCTGATCTTTGGTGGATCACCAAATGTCAACATTGCCTGGAACATCCATTATCGGGCCCAAGGACTCGGCGCAAGGCATTTTGTCAGGCGTTTCTGTCACTGGCTCATGCTCTGACCTTCACAGAGGGAAAGGCAGCCTGGGGTGTGTGTGTGTGTGTGTGTGTGTGGAGGGGGCTGTTTGCCCACTAGCCTGCCCCCACAACCCTCACACAGCCCGGCCATATTTGTTCACATTTAGGCCCTATTTCTAGCTAGTGCCTCACGCCACGTTGACCGGATTGAAACGACAAGCGTAGGCTGCAGTTACACACAGCACCACCAGCCATTGTTCTGCACCAGCTTAACAGCCTCAGCATTGCCCGTGGGAGGGGAGGGAGACAAGAAGAGGGACGGACAAGCCCCACAGGACCAACTTTCCTGACACCAGTTGTGTGTGCACAGATCAAGATCCAAAAGGAAGTTCTCCACCAGGGGGTGCCAACTTGAATAAAAGGTTGATGGGGGCAGCTAAGCCCTGCCCCACATAATAGATCACAAGACATGATGCAGCACACATTGTTTAAATGACAGTGCTCATCAGCTTTCAGAGGAAGCAATGCTTCTGAATATCAGTTGCTGAAAACAGCAGGAGGGAAGAGGTCTCTCATGCCTGGGTCCTGCGTGTGGAATTCCCATAATGAGCTGCTATTGTGAGATGTAACACCATGCTGGAGTTATTAATGTTGGAACTGCGTCAGTTGCAGCAGCAAAGAGGGTCACATAATCAGCTGGAAATGCCCAGGAGAGGTTAAATCTCACCATACAGATAACCAACCTCCCATGAAGCTTTGTGCCCATCTTGTAAATTGGGTGGGCAACCTCTGTCCCTCCAGGTGTCCTTGGACTCCACCAGCTCCCGGCAGTCGCCATGACCAATGGTCAGCTCTGGTGAGAGTTGAGAGTCCAGAACTATCTGGAGGAACCAGATTTCCCACTCCTAGAAATAATAACATAAAAGGAGCTCTGCTGGATCGTGTCCTTCTAGTCATGCATCCTGTTTTTACAATGGCCGAATAGACGCCCCAATGGGAAACCCATGAGCAGAATCCAACCACAAGAGGACTCTCTCCTCCTGCTGTTTCCAGCAACTGGTATGTGGGGGGGAAATTGCTGTCTCCATCGATGGCTAGCGGCCATCAGTAGTCCTCTCCTTCTCCGTGAATTTGTACAGTCCTAACCATCGAGGTTAGTTGCCATCCCTGCCTCCAGTGGGAGTGAGTTCCATAGTCCAACTATGCACTGTGTGAATAAATCTCTCCCCCACTAGAGACAAGTTCACAATTCACAGTACTGCTGCATAAAAAGCCTGGAACACAAGAGGCCGTTGATCTGGCTGCAGGCAGCGTTGTGGCAAGAGAGCTTGAGCCCCAGCTGAGCTCAGCTATGCAGCCCACCGGCCCCTGAGAGGAAGACCACCAGCACCGACCGGGCCCAGGGCCCAAGTAGTGGAGGGACCTCCTGGCCCAAGTTTGTGAGACCTGGAGTGCTTCACGCAGTTCCTGCCTTATCGCTGGGAGGTCTTGCAGTCAGGGACCCAGGCTTTGGCAGGCAAGGGTGACGATGTTTTGCAACTGCTCTCACAGGCCACACCTGCAGCAAGCGCATTCCAGGAACGTGGCAGGGGGAAGAGGCACAGCAAGGCTGCAGATAACCAAGAAAGGGTGGGGACTGGCCATATTTATCTCCCTCCTGGGACGTTGCGGAATATCAAGGATAGGAAGAAACGAGGAGATCCTGGCAGTTTTTCCTCAATGCTCACTGGAGCCTTGTGGCGGCTGCTGAGGTGCTTTTGAGCTCAGCTGAGGGATTCTCAGTGCATTGGGGCATGTGCAGAGCGTGCTTTCCTCCCACTTCTATGGGCCCAGTTGCAGCTCAGCAGTAGAGCTTTGCATGCATAACTACTGTTCAGTCCTTGGAAGCACAACTGGCACTTTCATTGCTTTCGGGTGACGGGCCGGCAGAAGCATCCCTCGCTGCTCAGGCTTTGGGTCGTTAACAGGTGTTACTGGGGGGTGGGGTGGGGGGAGATTTCTTGTCTGTTTTGTGGGGTTTTGTGTATGTGTCTCTTTTGTGTATGTGTGATTCCTTCCCCTTTTAACAGTACTGTAATTGTTGTGTGAAAACTTTCAGGAATTTTGTTGTGCTGTGTTATCATCGTCCCCACTCCCACCGCCCATATATTTGGTGTTATTGAATGTCAAGCTGTTTTATATTTTTTTATGGATTTGTAAATAGCTTTGGAGCATTTTCTTGTTGAAAGCAATGGATAAATAAATAAATATTTTTAACCCTAGAGGTTGCAGCCTTCAGCCCTTGGCCCAGTTTCAAAAGAGAGGGACACATTACACCAGGTCAGACCACTGGTCCATCTGCTTTCTCGTTGCTTTGTGCCCTGACTGACAGCAATGGCTCCCCAGGGTTTCAGAGAGTGAGCCTCCTCCAACTTTACTTGGAGATGATGAGAATTGTACCTGAGATCTTCTGCATTCACAACAGATGCTCTCTCCCTGAGCCTATCAGCTCACAGCCCTGGCAAGAGACCTCAGTCCACTGAGGGAGGGTCGAAGAGAGCAGACAGAAATAAGGGTGGCCCCACCCACCTTTATATGCCCCACCCACTTTTATATGGCCCCACCCACTGCCGGAATGCAGTCCCCTCCCATTTTGCATTAGCAGCTTCCGTACGCTAGAAGGGCAGCTTTTCAGGCAGGCTGGCAGGCTGAAGAGTCGGAACAGACAAGAGAAAATGCTTTTTCCTGCAGCACAGCGTTAAACCATGGATTTTTCTCCCCAGGGGGCGATGTTGGCCACCAACTTGGAGGGCTTTCAAAGAGGATGGGGCAAATTCATGGCTGATAATGCTGTCAATGGCTGCTAACCGAAACAGTCATGTTGCTGGGAACTACGGGTGGGCGGAGGTGCCCTCATGCCCAGGTCCTGTTTGTGGGCTTCCTGTAACGGGCACCTGGCCGCTGCAAAGACAGGATGCTGCACTAGATGGCCTGATCCAGCAGGACTGGATAGCTCAGTTGATTAGAGCTTAGTGCTGATCACAATCCCCATCTGGGACAGCTGCATATTCCTGCATTGTAGCGGGTTGGACTAGATCAGGGGTCAGCAAACTTTCTCAGCAGGGGGCCACTGTCCCTCAGACCTTGTGGGGGGGGGGGGCAGACTATATTTTTTTTTGCGGGGGAGAACAAATTCCTATGCCCCACAAAGAACCCAGAGGTGCATTTTAAATAAAAGCACACATTCCACTCATGTAAAAAAACGCTGATTCCCGAACCGTCCACGGGCCGGATTTAGGAGGCCTTAGTTTGCCTACCCATGGACTAGATCAGTGGTTCTCCACCTGTGGGTCCCCAGATGTCGTTGGACTACAACTCCCATCATCCCTGAGCTCTGGCCTTGCTAGCTAGGGGTGATGGGAGTTGTAGTCCAACAGCATCTGGGGACCCACAGGTTGGGAAAGGCTGTACTAGATGATCCTCAGCCTCCCTCCCAACTCCACCACTCCATGCTTCATTCTATGAGACTCTTCTCATGTCCTACACCCTCTGTGGGAGGCAGGAGGCCTCTGACTGCCAGGTGCTGGAAGCCACCGAAGGGGTACCCACCCCCAGGAGCTCAAGCCAGCCAGCCAGCCAGCCAGGTGATGTGCAGGTGTGGGGATGCAAATGACACCTGGAGGATGAGGGCTTCACAAGCCATCCAGCAGGCTCTCAAGTACAGTGGTTCCCATACTTAATCCATTCCAGAAGTCCATTCCAAAACCAAAGCGTTCTAAAACCAAGGCGTGCTTTCCCACAGAAAGTAATACAAAATGGATTCATCCATTCCAGATTTTTTTAAAAAAACCCTAAAACACCAATTTAACATGAATTTTACTATGTAACGAGACCATTGATCCATAAAATGAAAGCAATAATCAATGTACTTTACTATAAAATAAATAAGACCGTATTGTGGATGTTAAAAAACAAACTTTTTTTCCTTACGTGCTCTGATGATAGTCATTGTTTGTATGGGTTTATTATTATTATTATTCATTTCTGCAATCACAATCATTCAGTAGCTGAATGCTTAGTCTCTGAGCATGGGCAGACTGTCATTCTCCCAGCACTCAAGCCAACCAATCAAAAGCAGCTCCTCACAACATTGGGAGCCACTCTCCAGGTGGCTTGAGCCCCCCTGCCTAATATTTTCCCCCTTCGTCCCAGTAGGCCTGAACCGAAGAGCCCAACCCCTGCGGGCAGAGGGGACTTTCCCACTGTATCTTCATCACCAGCCGAGTCCTTGGGAAGAGGAGAAAGCGCCCAAGGATGCCCCCCCCTGCAAAGCCCCTCCTTGCCCAAAATAGCCAGCCACTTAGCGGCCTCCCAAGGAAGTAGCCACTTTGCCCAGGAGCTTCTAGGCTCTCTGCTGAGCAGCAGAGGCAGCCCTGCCCACACAGCCAAGGCCTTGAACCCGCTCAAGATTTATTTGCCACGACATTGGCACCAACTCCGAACATCTGGCATTCGGCTGATAATGTCCTGCGGTGCAGAGGAAGCAGCACTTTCCCTTTTCTGCGTTCTTCTCAGCAGGGCAGCAAGCGAGAAGCCGCCAGGCAGGGTAGGCCTTCTGGCCGGTGTGCAAAAACAGCTCTGCTCTGGTGGGAACTGGCTGCAGCACTCTACACGCCCTCAGAGGCACCCTGCATCCCAGCCAGCAAAGCAGTAAAACACACACACACAAAAAACCTCTGGGCCAGAGTGTTCGAATCTTCGATTCTTGTAAAATGGGGAGCTGCAGTTCCCAAATGAAATCCTTCAGGAGAAACAAGTTCATAAAATCATGACAAAATCATCACCTGCTGTTGGGGCCACCAAGCCAGGACACAGGGATTTTTTGGGGGGTGGGTGGGGTGTCCCAGGGATGCAGTAATGGCACCCCAGTCCAAAAGGGTTGCTGAGGGCAGTCAAGTGCTGCTCTACATTTTGTGCAGAAGGAAAATCATGACCAACCCCCCCCTCCTGTGTCTGTAGCCTCACGGAGGAAAAAGAGAAGCTGCTTCTTCCCCAGATGGTGCTACTGTTTGAACCTTGAACTGTCACCCAGGAACAGGGATGCTACGCATTGGTTGCTTAGCGACAAATTCATTTCCTGGGCTGCTGGTGTTGGGGTAGAGGGAAGGTCTCCGGGGGTGTCTTTCTGCCCCGTCCATTCCCTCCTGCACCACCAGCACCATCCTGCCATCACAAAGGAGGCACTGCTAAGAACCACCAGTGACATCCTGGAGGTGAAGTTTTGACTCCCGGTGGGGGGGGCTGTATTCCCCCCTCCTCCGCTGACCGCTCACCCCATCATTCACAGCTCTTTTATCAGCAGAGCCTCCTCTTGAGACATTTCTTCTTGCAGTTGCACAATTCACACGCACGCCATGCAATGCGCGGCTTCTCTCCCTAGTGAATTCTAGATGTTGGTGGCCTTCAGCTGCAGGCTGGCCAGGGCTGGGGGGGAGTTGCAGCCTCTGACGCTATGGGTTCCCCATTCCTGATTTGCTATCTAATCGTCTCCTAGACGCATTCACTTCCATGCTCCCCAGTGCTCTCCCAGGTCCTGCCCCCACAAAGCTCCCATCCTTGTGCACATTCCATGGCTGCCCTTCCTCAGCAGGAGATTCGAGAGCTGTGTGAGCAGCTATAGTGGGAGGGAGCAGCCGGTTTAATATCCTATTTAATAGGCTCAAAGACTTTCTGTCACCATTTTGCTTGTAACTGCTGGTCATAACACCCTGGAGAATTGCACCGCTCATGCTGCGTGTGACTTAACTGGTGCAAGGCTTGCGTGGGGAATCTGGCAGAGCAGAGTGAGGCCTCAGAGGGGTACAGAGCCCTCATTCTCATGTGCCAAGTTCTCTCGGTCCCAAACATTGGAAGGGCAGGTGGGGTTCTAGGGACACAGGTGGCATTGCACTGAAATACATACGTCACGGACCTTGCCTCATAAATGCCCACTCAACAACTTCAATTGGCGGAACTGACACTGTTATAGGCATGACATAATATGCATTCCACACTTGTAAGAAATTGGTATTTTAGTGTGGCAGCACCTACACTTTGGAACTCCCTACCTATTGATATCAGGCAGACGCCTTCCAGTCTACTTTTTTAAAAGGTAAAGGTAAAGGGACCCCTGACCATTAGATCCAGTCGCGGACGATTCTGGGGTTGCGGCGCTCATCTCACTTTATTGGCCGAGGGAGCCGGCATGCAGCTTCCGGGTCATGTGGCCAGCATGACTAAGCCGCTTCTGGCGAACCAGAGCAGCGCACGGAAACGCCATTTACCTTCCTGCCGGAGCGGTACCTATTTATCTACTTGCACTTTGACGTGCTTTCGAACTGCTAGGTGGGCAGGAGCAGGGACCGAGCAACGGGAGCTCAGCCCGTCGCGGGGATTCGAACCGCTGACCTTCTGATCGGCAAGTCCTAGGCTCTGTGGTTTAACCCACAGCGCCACCCGCGTCTACATTTTTAGGCAACTGCTAAAAACATTCCTGTTTGGACAAGCCTTCCCAGATGTTTAGAAAGTTGCTGCAAGTTCTCATCTGTTTGAGTCTATTGTTATATTTACTTTTCCAAAGTCTCGAATTATTCTTGTTAATTCTTCTTATTGATAATTGTATTGTTTTATAATTATTTTTAAAACTGCTTTGAGGTTCTGTTTTGGGCTTCTTTTAAAAAACAACAACAAGCAGTGTATAAATCTTACAAAATTAATAACAAGCAAATAGTATATTAAGTGTACAAATCTGTCATTTGACTCAGGGCATGTCTGTATCTGGACTGCTGGGCTAGCAGGAAAATGATGTGTTGATTCCATGCTGTCAAAGAGAAAGGATACCCACCCAGTGTTTCATCTATGCAGACTGACAACCCTACATAAGAAGGATAAAATCCAGAGACCCCTTATGCGAAGAAGACAACATTTATTCTCCTTTCCCCTTTCATGACGTGGACTCTATGACTTAGCTAACTTTACTTATTCTACATGCCTATTTCAGGGTCCTATAAGGACCTCTCCCCACCCCCAGGCCATCTGCTTCAACCCCTTGCCATTCAAGAATCATGGCTAAAGAATTCCTGACAAATTGATACCCAACCTCTGCTTAAAATCCTCCACTGAAGGAAAAATCCCCTGCTTTCCCAGGTGGTCTGTTCCACTGCTGAGCGACTCTTGCTGACAGAAAGTTCTTCCTAGTGGTTAGTAATCATCTCTTTTCTTGTCATTTGAAGCCATTGGTTCGGCTCCCGCCCTCTGGAGGAGCAGAAAACAAGCTTGCTCCATCCAATATGGGAAAGCTCTTCAGATCATTGATTATGGCTACCATATCTCCAGGGACGCAGGTGGTGCTGTGGGTTAAACTACTCAGCCTCTTGGGCTTGCCGATCAGAAGGTCGGCAGTTTGAATCCCAGCGACGGGGTGAGCTCCTGTTGCTCGGTCCCTGCTCCTGCCAACCTAGCAGTTTGAAAGCACGTCCAAGTGCAAGTAGATAAATAGGTATTGCTCCGGTGGGAAGGTAAACACCGTTTCCGTGCACTGCTCTGGTTCGCCAGAAGCAGCTTAGTCCTGCTGGCCACATGACCCGGAAGCTGTACGCCGGCACCCTCAGCCAGTAAAGCAAGATGAGCACCGCAACCCCAGAGTCGGTCACGACTGGACCTAATGGTCAGGGGTCCCTTTACCTTTACCTGCCATATCTCCTCTCAGTCTCTATTCCTAGTTGAACATACCCAACTCCCACAACAGTTCATCAAAAAAGTTTGTAAGAAGCTGTGCAAGGAGCTAAAGTTTCAGAAACATTTAATTCTGACCTTAAACATACTGCAAAAGCTTTTTTAAAAAAAATTGTTTTGTTTTTTCATCTTTCAGTTTTTCACCTGTTGCTTTAATTGTTCTCTTACATACATTCAAAAAATATTTCCCAAAATGCCAACAGCACCCCTACACATGGAAACCTTCAGAGAGACTTGCTAGAGTGAAAGTGTTCGGATCTTCCATGTGACATGATCATAGAATTGTAGAGTTGGAACAGAGGGGCCACAAGGATCATCTAGTCCAACCCCCTGCAATTGGGGAATTTTTTGCCCATCATGCGTTTGAACCCACAACCCTTTAGATTAAGCGTCTCATGCTCTGCTGACTAAGCTTCATCATGTCTGAAGCCACCTCTATTATTCCTTGTAACTGTGTTCACCCTTCATGGGAGAACTCCAGGTTATATTTTGTTGTTTGTTCATTAAGTTTTGACAATTTAATAAAAAGATTTGGTGTGTTTTTTTAAGGTGGAAAGATTTATGAACCCAAAACATTCATGTCTTTGAGTCTTCCTTGGGGCTTTCATAAATAAGGTAAATCCAATCTCTTAACAAAACTCAGTTAACGACATTCGTCAAAACTAAGGCGGGCAGCCATGTGTCCTACTTTACAGAGGAGAGAGCTCTGTTTTGAAGGACAGCCCTCTATTCTGAAGGGCCACTGACTCCAAGTCCTAATAAAGAATGATCAGAAGGCACTTTTGCAGAGCTTCTGCAGCTGCTGACCAACAGACTGAGCAGGCAGCCACACAGGCCACCCCCTTCCGTGATATTTATTATACCTCTGTTGAAATTGCAGTCATTATTTCTAAATTTGCATTGATGCTATCAATTGACATACTCAAATTTTCTCCTTCCTTCTGGTGCCGATAACACCAAGGTTGCAGGTTTGATCCCCCAAAGGGGCAGCTGCCTATTCCTACATTGCAGGGGGTTGGACTAGATGATCCTCAGGGACCCTTCCGACCCTATGATTCGCTCTCTCTCTTTGGCCATGTGTAAGCCACCACCCTAAAACCAACCTTTCTTTTCTTCAAATAATCTTTATTAGTTTTTCAATTAGATACTCCACACACACACATTGTATTACATTTTACATTTATACTTGCTCTTCAGAGCTGACTTTCCTCCTTCCTTCTTCTGGTTTTTTATATCACATACAATTTTATCGCATTATTTTCTTCCATTTTATATATTGTGATTCATTTTCCATATTTGTCCATAGTGTATCCATAAACAAATAAGTCCTCATGTTTATACAATTCTTGTTTGTCTGTATTCATTTACCACTACCGTTAGTTATACAGTGGTACCTCGGGTTAAGTACTTAATTCATTCTGGAGGTCTGTTCTTAACCTGAAACTGTTCTTAACCTGAAGCACCACTTTAGTTAATGGGACCTCCTGCTGCTGCCGCGCCGCCGGAGCACGATTTCTGTTCTCATCCTGAAGCAAAGTTCTTAACCCGAGGTACTATTTCTGAGTTAGCAGAGTCTGTAACCTGAAGCGTATGTAACCTGAGGTACCACTGTATTAGTTTCCTTTTACATTTTGCTTCTTCTTATTTCATTATCCATCACTTTTCTTAATCTTTCCTGTTATGAGGTTTGTTTCCAATTCTACTGGTTTTACTATTTCATCTTATCTTTCCTATATACAACATAAATTTTTCCCATTCTTTTTGAAGTGATTCCTCGCCCTGTGTCAAATTTTCCCTGTTAATTTGGCTATTTCTGCATATTCCATTACCTTCTGTCACCATTCTTCTACTGCTTCTGTTTCTACTTCTACTGCTTCTACTGCTGCTGTTTCCAGACCTGGGCTAGCAGTAGCCTCGCCGCTGTTGCTGCGTATAAAAACAGTTTCTGATCATTCTTAACTCTATCTTCTCCTACTATTCCTAACAAGAATGCCACTGGCTTTTTTCAAAAACGTTTATCTAAAGATCTTCTTTAGCTCATTGTATATATTTTTGATTTATATTGTATCTTACCGGCCCAGTGTTTTTTCCTTTCTTCAGTTTAAGCTTGAATTTTGCTATAAGAAGCTGATGATCTGAGCCACAGTCAGCTCCAGGTCTTGTTTTTGCTGACTGTATAGAGCTTCTCCATCTTTGGCTGCAGAAGATATATAATCAATCTGATTTTGTTGGAAAAGAGTGTTTGTGATGACCAGCTTGTTCTCTCAGCCCTGAGTGCTCACTGGAAGGACAGATCCTGAAGCTGAGGGTCCAAGACTTTGGCCACCTCAGGAGAAGAGAAGACTCCCTGGAAAAGACCCTGATGCTGGGAAAGATGGAGGGCACAAGGAGAAGGGGACGACGGAGGACGAGATGGTGGGACAGTGTTCTCGAAGCTACCAGCATGAGTTTGACCAAACTGCGGGAGGCAGTGGAAGACAGGAATGCCTGGCATGCTCTGGTCCATGGGGTCAGGAAGAGTCGGGCATGACTAAACGACTAAACAACAACAACAACATATATTTTTGGGGAAACAAACCTTTCTTCTCGGTGGGCAGTGGCTCCTTAATGTTACTTGAAGTGCTATCTCATACATCTACTCAGAAATGAGCCCCACATACTTCAAGGCTGCCTATTCCCAAGCAAGGGGGCCCAGGACAGGTAAGTTGGAGCCACAGCTCAATCCGCATTCAGAAGGCCACATGTTTGATCAGCCACATTGATTATTTGTTAAATTTATACCCTGCCTTTCCACGTATGATAGGAATGTGTATAGATGCTAGGAGATAATATTTATTAGATCTTATCCTTCCTCCCTCATGTTTGTGAGTTCAGCAGAGTGCATCCCTTTGCATCTTAAAAGGGAAGCCTAGATATCATTGTCCAGTTTTAGCCTTTTACTTTAAGTAATCCAGGATGCTTTAAAGCAGGCTGGATTTTCCTGGTATTTCCTCCTTTTCCCCCACTTAAAACAGTAATCACACAAGCAGCCTTGCAAGAGATAAAAATAACCTTTACTCACTCAGGATACTTGTTGGAGAGTAACAGATACAGCAGCTTTGTTCAGGCTTAACATGGCAGTTCAGTTACAAAGACATAATGTACTTAAATCCCACTTAAGATCGGAGTCTGAGCAACGGAGCTCAGACATGCAGGTTGTCCTCACCTTTCTGGCTTGGTGATGAGATGAAGGACTAAGAGTGACGAGGGGCCAAAACGAGCCCAGAGGAAGAGCCCGGCCAGGTGAGGAGGTTACCCGTGGCTACACCCTTCCGCTGTCAGGGCTCAGAGGGAGTGGCTCTCTCAGAGGTCTCTCCGGCAAACTTTCAGGAAAACCTAGCAAAACATAACTATACAGTCATACCTTGGGATAAATACGCTTCAGGTTGAGCACTTTCGGGTTGCACTCCGCGGCGACCCAGAAGTAACGGAGCACATTACTTCCGGGTTTCGCCACTCGCGCATGCGCAGGCGCTCAAAATGACGTCATGCGCATGCGCAGAAGCGGGACAACGTGACCCGCACACATGCAGACGTGCTATCACGTTCAGGATGTGAACGGGGCTCAGGAACGGATCCGGTTTGCATCCCGTGGTACCACTGTACAACTTATAGAAGACATTTGAAGGCAGCTCTGTACAGGGAAGTTTTTAATGCTTTACATTCATACCTCGGGTTACAGATGCTTCAGGTTGCGTTTTTTCAGGTTGCGGACCACCGAAACCCGGAAGTACCAGAACTGGTTACTTCCGGGTTTCGGTGGTCGCCCATACGCAGAAGCGCTAAATTGCACTTTGCACATGCGCAGAAGCACCAAGTCGCAACCTGCATGTGCTCAGATGCACCGCTGCGGGTTGCGGATGCTGCGGGTTGCAAACGTGCATCCCGCACGGATCATGTTCACGATCCCAGCGTCCACTGTATTATGTTTTGCCAGATGGGCAGGGTATAAATAATCAAATTATTATTATTATTTAAATAAGAATAGCTGAAAACATAGAAAACAATAATTAAAAAAAAAATTGATAAACATTTATATGTGTTATATATCTTCATAGAATTGCAGAGTTGGAAGGGACCATGTGGGCCATATATTTGTGTGTGTTGAAAACATACAGATAATACACTAAAAACAGCACAGCACCAGTCCTTTCCTTAAAAACAGTCAGCCAAAGGTCTGTTGGAATGAAACAGTCTGCCAGCAGAAAGACAGCAAGGAAGGAGCCATCCTGGCTTCTCCAGGGAGGGAATTCCAAAGTTGCCTGGGAGGAGCCACCACTGAGAAGGCCCTCTCCTGCATCCCCACCAAAGGTCGTGGGGGCCAAGAGAAGGTCCTGAAGACCTCAGAGCCTGGGCAGGTTCTTTTGAGGTCATGTGGTCTTTTAGGCACACCTAAGCCGTGTCGCTTTTGGGTTCAGCTTCTGTTAGTTTTTAGTTACATCCTCGCACACATATGCAAATATAAAAGTTTATTATTTATGTGGTGATTCTGTCGGGCCTTTTAAACATAGCTTAGGACCTCAGCATGTCTTAAGCTAGCCATCTGAGTCACCCTCACCTGGTGGAGCCTTCACAGCGTCCAAACTGGCCCCTACAAATCAACCTGGAATGTCAAGTACCTTTCATACATACAGTGGTACCTCGGGTTACATATGATTCAGGTTACAGACGCTTCAGGTTACAGACTCCGCTAACCCAGAAATAGTACCTCGGGTTAAGAACTTTGTTTCACTATGAGAACAGAAATCGCGCCGCGGCAGCAGCAGGAGACCCCATTAGCTAAAATGGTGCTTCAGGTTAAGAACAGTTTCAGGTTAAGAATGGACCTCAGGAACAAATTAAGTAATTAAGCAGAGGTACCACTGTATTTGTAAAAAGTGCCGTATCAAAAGCAAAAAAACCATAAGAAGGCAGTTTGTGTCTGTTGAAAGGATCCGTGATGGTCCGCTGTGGGCCAACTGCTGTGGTTTGACCAGAGGAAGCCAGACCACAGTGCACAGATAAACTAGGGAACTCCCTGCCACAGGAGGAGAGGGCTATGGGAGGCTCTTGGCCACAATGGCTGTGCTCTGTCTCCACAGCTGGAGGCGGAGGTGTTTCTGGAGCCGCAGGAGGGGAGAGGGCTCCTGCGTTGAGGTTGTGATTGAGGGCTTCCCATTGAGGCATGTGGCTGGCCACTGGGCTAAACAGGCTCCTTTGGCCTGATCCTGCAGGCTCTCATGGCACCAGCCTCCATCTCAGCAGAGCGTCTGGCTGGGCAGGGCATCTCTCGGCCCCGGGGGAGACCTTGCTAAGGCCCAGCAGGGCTGAGCAATAAATCAGGCTGAGTTTCTCTCCCTCCCTCATTTTTTTAATGAGCTTCTTCTCTGGCCATGAAAGCCCCCACAGGCATCCTTTAGCAACTTCCTTTCCCCTCCTGCTTGAGCTATGGCAAAGGTCCCAGTTTATCTTCCTGGCTGCCACATTCTGATGCTGGTTTATGAGCCCCGTTTCATATCACAATTTCTTTTCTTTTCTTAACATGGTCACGGAGAAAGCCAAGGGGGCAACTAATCTGTGTCCACCTTGGCCACCATGTGGAGGTGGGAAGTGAATTGGATGAAGGTCCAGTAGCGGCTGGGACTCCTGACCCGGGGGTGCCCACGTTGTGAGGGTGAGGGGAACCCCAGTCAATCCTTTCCAGACTGAAACCTAAGCCCAAGGATCTGCCTGTTTCCACTCCTGGAGACTCACGTGAGGGCGCTTGCCTATTCCAGCTCAGCGAACAGCGCAGAGCAAGAAGGCTTTCCCAATTAAGTGATTTAAGGCAGACTATGCCAAGGCCATCTGCAACAGCCGCAACTCCTCCACTCCTGAAACCATCCCTCACCTATGTCATGGGATGAGGTAGGCTGGCACCACCAGTTCAACTGTCCGTCCTGCACTATCTGTGCATTGGTCGCTTGGAAGATTTAAACCCCAGCAAGGTACGCGGGTGGCGCTGTGGGTTAAATCACAGAGCCTAGGAATTGCCAATCAGAAGGTCGGCGGTTTGAATCCCTGCGACGGGGTGAGCTCCTGTTGCTCAGTCCCTGCTCCTGCCGATTTACCAGTTTGAAGTGCAAGTAGATAAATAGGTACCGCTCCGGCGGGAAGGTAAACGGCGTTTCCATGCGCTGCTCTGGTTCGCCAGAAGCGGCTTAGACATGCTGGCCACATGACCCGGAAGCTGTACGCCGGCTCCCTTGGCTAATAAAGCGAGATGAGCGCTGCAACCCCAGAGTCGGCCACGACTGGACCTAATGGTCAGGGGTCCCTTTACCTTTACCTAAGGTACTGAACTGGGCCTAGGTTTCCGCATTGGCTTCCTGCTTCCTGCACAGATCCTCTTTTTCTTGGTGTTGCCTTTGCAACTCCAGCAAATCTGTGCCTGTCATACCAGGAGGTGGGAAGTGGGGCGGGGGCGGGGGGGGGGGAGAGGCTGAGCTGCCTGTCTGCTTGCTTGCTCCCCACACAAGGAGGGCCAGTGCTACTCTCTTCCCCAATGGGCAGGGTGGACACTAAGCTACAATTCAGGACAGCTTTTGCAGGATCCGTCTCAGCGCCAACCTGGACTTAACATGAGTCCATACGCAGCCCCCCCCCCCCCTTCAGACTGCAAGCTCTGTTCTGGAACTTACGTGTGAAGGAAGGAGGTTTCTTTGTGGATAAGCAATAGTGCCTTATATATAACCACAGCCTTCTTATGCCTGGAAGCCACCATGTTTCAGTTTAGGAAGTTAGGGCCTCAAAGGGACTGGAGAATGGCTCAAAATGCTGTAAATCCAGACACCAAGTGAATCTTCTTAGGTGAGGCTCTTTTGCGCTTGACTTATCTTTAAGTGTTAGTTGTGCATCTTATTATAGCTATAGCGATGCATCACAATTTTATGTGTGATTCTTCTGTAAGCTTAAGACTTTTGCAATAAAAATATACAGCAAGGAGGGGGAGAGATAATAATAATAAATAATAATAATAATAATAATAATAATAATAATAATAATAATAATAATAGTTGTTGTTGTTCTGGTTTTAACCTTTAAAGCCCTACACGGCCTAGGACCCTCGTACCTACGGGACCGCCTCTCCTGGTATGCCCCACAGAGAAACTTACGGTCTTCAAATAAAAACATCTTGAAGGTCCCAGGCCATAGAGAAGTTAGGCTGGCCTCAACTAGAGCCAGGGCTTTTTCGGCTGTGGCTCCGATCTGGTGGAACGCTCTGTCGCTAGAGACTAGGGCCCTGCGGGACTTGACATCTTTCCGCAGGGCCTGCAAGACAGAGCTGTTCCACCAGGCCTTTGGCCAGGGCACAGCCTGACTCCCTCCCTCGGCAATCTTCGTGGAGCTCTGGCACAATGATTGCCAGTGGCTTGATTTGAATCAATTTTATAATGAATGATTTTAGAGTGTTGTTTGTACTGTATTTTTGTACTGTTTTATTGTTGTTAGCCGCCCTGAGCCCGGCTTCGGCTGGGGAGGGCGGGATATAAATAAAATTTATTATTATTATTATTATTGTTGTTGTTGTTTGTACCCTGCCCATCTGACTGGGTTGCCCCAGCCACACTGGGTGGTTTCCAAGACATGAAAACTTATTAAAACATCAAACATTAAAAACTTCCCTAAACAGGGCTGCCTTCATATATCTTCTAAAAGTCAGGTAGTTGTTTATTTCCTTGACATCTGATGGGAGTGCGTTCCACATGGCGGGCACCACCACCGAGAAGGCCCTCTGCTTACTTCCCTGTTACTCACTTGTCACAGTGAGGAAACCACCAGAAGACCCTCAGAGTCGGACCTCAGTGGAGGTGGAGACGCTCCTTCAGGTACATTGGGCTGAGGCCATTTAGGGCTTTAAAGGTCAGCACCAACACTTGGAATTGTGTCGGAAACATGTTGTTACTTTGTTGTTTAGTCATTTAGTCGTATTCTACTGTTTGTGACCCCCTGGACCAGAGCACACCAGGCACTCCTGTCTTCCACTGCCTCCCGCAGTTTGGTCAAACTCATGTTTGACCAAACTCATGCTCGGAAACGTACTGGGAGCCAATGCAGATCTCTCAGGACTGGTGTTCTATGGTCTTGCCGGCCACTCCCAGTCACCAGTCTAGCTGCCACATTCTGGATTAGTTGTAGTTTCTGGGTCACCTTCAAAGGTAGCCCCATGTAGAGTGCATGGCAGTAGTCCAAGCGGGAGATAACAAGAGCATTCACCACTCTGGCAAGACAGTCTGCAGTCGGGGAGGGTCTCATCCTGCATACCAGATGGAGCTGGTAGACAGCTGCCCTGGACACAGAATTGACCTGCACCTCCATGGACAGCTGTGAGTCCAAAATGACTCCCAGGCTGCGCACTTCAGCGGCACAGTTACCCCATTCAGCAGCGGAGAAAGCCAATTGGGTGCCTGGGGCGGCACGTGTGAACGGTGCCCAGGGATGGGGCCAGCCGCCCGTGGGGCGGGGCAAGCCGGGGCAGGACGCTCCGCGGGGCCTCCAAGGAGTGTGCCTGCCTCCTCTCACTCAGCCGCCCTACAGATGAGGGGGAGGTGGCGGGTGGACCATTTGGGGCAGGCAGAGCCGGCACGCGCCCAAGCCACCATGTCTCTCCCAGAAGAGATGTGTGGCTGGGGGGAATTGCAGGCCCCACCAAAGCTCACTATGGCCCATGGCAGGACTCTTCTGGCAGATAATAATAACAACAACAACAACAACAACAACAACAACAACAACAACAACAATAATATTTTTTTATTTATACCCCGCCGTCCCAAGCCAAGATCAGGCTCAGGGGGGCTAACAACCAATAATAAAAACAGTTTGATTAAAATACAACATTAAAACATTAGGATGCAGCCTCATCACAGGAGGAGAAAGGAAAAAGAAAGAGGGGGAGGGAATCAAACTGATTCTAAGCCAAAGGCCAGGCAAAACAACTCTGTCTTACAGGCCCTGCGGAAAAAATCAGATCCACAGGGTCCTGGTCTCATGAGGCAGAGTGTTCCACCAGGCTGGAGCCATCACTGAGAAGGCCCTGGCTCTCTTTGAGGCTAATCTGACTTCCTTAGGACCCGGGACCTCTAGGGTATTGCTATTTATGGACCTTAAGGTCCTCCATGGGGCAGACCGGGAGAGGTGGTCCCATACGTAAAAGGCTCCTAGGCTGTGATCTACAACATCCATCTGAAGCACATTGAAAGCACAACTAAAGCAGTTGGTGGAAGGTGCCGGGACCTGTAACTCTCAGTGAGGGGGAAACCAGAATTCCCAGAATTCTTTGGTCATGTATGTTGAATAGGCTTTCAATGTCTGGTGTGTAGATGGGCCTGAAGTCTCCAAAATAAGCCTTTCTCCACTTTGCAGGAAACCTGTGGTCAGGGATGATGGGAGCTACAGCCACCGAGATTGGCAGGTGTGAGGAGAGGCTCCCCATCCCGGCATGAAATGAACCCCTCAGCAAGCACCCCTGCCTGGGCTTGGGAGGCTCCAGATTAGTGGGATGGCCTCATAAACCATTGATGCAATACCTTTAAAGCGCATTTGAACACTGTGTCCACACACACTGTCCCTCTGAAGCACGTTCCAAACACAGCCTTTCCCCCAGAGAATTCTGGGCACTGGACATACTCCCAGCAACCCTAAACTGAATCCAGTGCCCAGAATTTATTTGCAGAGTGGAGCTAAGGAGAAGAAGGGCTTCAGACCTGGGTTAGAAATATCCTGTGTGTATGCAGTCTAGTAGCTTTGCTTTTTGACCCTCCAGCAGAGAATATCACTGTTTCTTCATGTGCCAGCATAACAACCAGTGCCGGATTTACATATAAGCTAAACAAGCAAAAGTTTAGGGCCCCACTCTCTGGGACCCACCCCCCAAATTAAGAGTCTTTGTAAATTGTAAGCTTTTGTTATTGCCAATGTGTTTGCATTATTAAGTTTGTTATGAATAAATAATCTTTTTAAGTTAGAGCTTAATAATTATTTCATTATTAATATACTTCTTCTTAATTGTATTTCACTATTAATATACCGTATTTTTCGCTCTATAAGACGCACCAGACCACAAGACGCACCTAGTTTTTGGAGGAGGAAAACAAGAAAAAAAATATATTCTGAATCTCAGAAGCCAGAACAGCAAGAGGGATCGCTGCGCAGTGAAAGCAGCAATCCCTCTTGCTGTTCTGGCTTCTGGGATAGCTGGGCAGCCTGCATTCACTCCATAAGATGCACACACATTTCCCCTTACTTTTTAGAAGGGAAAAAGTGAGTCTTATAGAGCAAAAAATACGGTACTTCTTAAGTGTATTTTGGTTACACAATTACTTTGATAAAATACATATTTTGTTATGTGCAAATGGCTTTAGATACCTATTAGGTCCATAGTTCTAGTTACAGGTAGGTAGCCGTGTTGGTCTGCCGTAGTAAAAAAAAAATAAAAAATTCCTTCCAGTAGCACCTTAGAGACCAACTAAGTTTGTTATTGGTATGAGCTTTCGTGTGCATGAAGTATCTGAAGAAGTGAACGACAACAGGCCCAGGACAGAACCCTGCGACACCCCACCTGTCACTTATCTCCAGGATTAAAAGGAACCATTAGTTAGCACTCTTTGTGTTCAGTCAATTAAAGATAAAGGTAAAGGGACCCCTAACTATTAAGTCCAGTTGTGATCAACTCTGGGGTTGCGGCACTCATCTCGCTTTACTGGCCGAGGGAGCCGGCGTGCAGCTTCCGGGTCACGTGGCCAGCATGACTAAGCCGCTTCTGGTGAACCAGAGCAGCACACAGAAATGCTGTTTACCTTCCCGCCAGAGCGGTACCTATTTATCTACTTGCACTTTGACGTGCTTTCGAACTGCTAGGTTGGCAGGAGCAGAAACTGAGCAATGGGAACTCACCCCGTCGTGGGGATTCGAACCACCAACCAAGTCCTAGGCTCTGTGGTTTAACCCACAGCGCCACCCGCGTCCCTAATATATGCTCTTAGGCTCCACTTTTTCTGGGTCCAAATGCCCGAGGAATTCCTTTAAGGGAAACGGCTTCCACATCAGTTTTCCTATCACTCTTCTCCTGCATTTCCACACAGGATCTTTCCTTTCTCATGAGCTTTGAAGGTGAGCCTCTCCAACGGTCTTTTAAATGGGGGGTCTCTTTGGCTGCTGAACAGGTCAGACCTTTCCTTGCAGGTAGCCCAGTATCTTCTAAGGTGACACTACCCTTGACCCTTTGCTCCCCAGGAGTAGAAGTGCGACGTGTGTCTCTCGACCGAGCAACAGCTGATGGTGCTGCGTACATGATGCTGAACCAAGACGCTCCAGACCAGATCGAGGTCCCAAGGGAAGAAGTGGAGAGGCTGAGAGTGAGAGGTGGAGAGGGGATTTATTTATTTTTAACGTATTGCATTCTGATGCCACTTTTCTTGATTCTGCCCCTCCTCATTTGGTCCCTGTGAGGGAGGTTGAGCTGAGAGGCAGGGACTGGCCCCCAAGGTCACCCAGGGAGCTTCAGGGCTGAGCGGGAATTCGAACCCTGGTCTCTTCCAGGTCCTGGTCCCACACTCTGACCCCTGCACCCAACGTCGGCAACCTAAGGCCCATGGGCCAGAAGCGGCCCACAAAGGCTGTTTAACCGGCCCCCAAACCAACCGATGTTGTAAATTACTATGTTAATGTTAAAATGAAAAGAAAGATGGTAAATTGACTAAGTAAATTTAATGTGAAAATAGTTTTGGAAAACCGCTACAATGGAGTATATGGAAACTCAGCTAGGGGGATTCAAGGAAGTCATTCAACAATGTTAACAAAAGTGGAATTATTATATGTTTGTTTGTTTGTTTGTTTGTTTGCGCATGCCCAGACGCCGGAAATTGCTTCTGTGCAGTGTGATTTTCAGCATCTGGGCATGCGCAGAAGCGATTTCCGGCACTACAGACATGCGCAGAGGCAATTTCTGGCATGGCACTGCACTGGTCTGGGTCTGGGTTAGGGTTAGGGTTAGGGATAGGGATAGGGATAGGGTTAGGGTGATGCAGGGACTCTCTTCCACAGCTCCAGAAATTGCTTATGTGCATGCCCAGACGCGGGAAATCGCTTCTGCGCATGTCCGCAGTGCCGGAAACTGATTCTATGCAGGTGTGATTTTCAGCATCTGGGCATGCGCAGATGCGTTTCCTAGCACCACAGACATGCGCAGAGGCAATTTCTGGCATGGCACTGCGCTGGTCTGGGTCTGGGTTAGGGTTAGGGGTTAGGGTTAGGGTTAGGGTTAGGGTTTAGGGTTAGGGTTAGGGTTAGGGTTAGGGTTAGGGTTAGGGGTTAGGTTTAGGGTTAGGGTTAGGGTTAGGGCGCTCATCACCAAACTCTGGGGTTGCGGCGCTCATCTCGCTCTATGAGCCAAGGGAGCCGGCGTTTGTCCGCAGACAGCTTTCGGGTCATGTGGCCAGCATGACTAAGCCGCTTCAGGCGAACCAGAGCAGCGCACGGAAACGCCGTTTACCTTCCCGCCAGAGAGGTGCCTATTTATCTACTTGCACTTTGATGTGCTTTCGAACTGCTAGGTTGGCAGGAGCAGGGACCGAGCAACAGGAGCTCACCCTGTCACGGGGATTCGAACCGCCGACCTTCTGATCGGCAAGTCCTAGGCTGTTTGGTTTAACCCACAGCGCCACCCGCATCCCGTTCGGTCAGTTAACCAGCTACAAATCCACCTAACAGTTTCCTTGTTCAACCCACATTCCACCAGCTTCCTTGCAAGAATATCATGGAGGACTTTGTCAAAATCAAGATACACTTTGCCTAAAGTGTAAGGTCCAACAAATTCCTCCATTGCCTTGCTGACAATTTCATTTCCCAGAAGGTGGAAGACACAACAAGGGGATCACCCATCTTGGACCTGGTCCTCACCAACAGGCCCATCTATTCCAACATCCATTTCTCACAGTGGATAAACAGTTACCTCTGAGAAACCAGCAAGCAGGACTCAAGCACAAGAGCCCTCTCCGCTCCTAACAACTTCAAACTATGAAAGCAGAGGACAGCCATCAGGGCTGGTAGCTATTGATAGCCCTCTCCTCTTCCATTAATTTGCCTGACCCTCTTTTAAAACCATCCAGGTTAGTGCCTCTTGTGGGAGTGAGTTCCACAGTTTAACAATTTGTTGAAGTGGAAGGGTGCAGCCTGTCCCCTCCTGGCGTTCCCTAAAATGGACCAATCACCAGCCAGGGAAAAGGGGGCTGGTTTTTGGGTGCAGCAACCTGGACACTGAGGAGGCACTTGGGGTTAGGGGGGGCACACAATTTGTGGGGCGCACCAAAGGCTCACCTTCTTCCAACTCACCTAAGCCTTTCCTCTCTTTCCTCTGATATAGAGGTTATATCAGGGGTCAGCAAACTTTTTCAGCAGGGGGCCGGTCCACTGTCCCCCAGACCTTATGGGGGGCGGCGGACTATATTTTGAAATAAAAATTAAAAAATGAACGAATGCCTATGCCCCACAAATAGCGCTTTAAATAAAAGCACACATTCAACTCATGTAAAAAGACGCTGATTCCCGTACTGTCCATGGGCTGGATTTAGAAGGTGATTGGGCCAGATCCTGCCCCCGGGCCTTAGTTTGCCTACCCATGGGTTATAATAATTTGTAGGAGGATCACTGCATTCAGCTCCCTCAGGGCCCGTTTTTCAATTGTGCACAAAGGTATTTCAGGAAGAACTCTTGCCTTGCTTGGTCCTTAGCCTTTTCTGCCTTTTGTTTGTGGTGCTGAGGTCCATCTGGTTGTTTTCTATCAGCTGTAACTCACTAAAAGGATGAATACATTTTCTATACAGTGGTACCTCGGGTTAAGAACTTAACTCGTTCCGGAGGTCCGTTCTTAACCTGAAACTGTTCTTAACCTGAAGCACCACTTTAGCTAATGGGGCCTCCTGCTGCCACGATTTCTGTTCTCAACCTGAAGCAAAGTTCTTAATCCGAGGTACTATTTCTGGGTTAGTGGAGTCTGTAATCTGAAGCGTATGTAACCTGAAGCGTCTGTAACCCGAGGTACCACTGCATAAGATTAAGATGTAGGTGTAAAATTTAAAATGAAGTGCATTTTCACTTCGTGTGTGTGTGTGTGTGTGTGTGTGTGTGACATTAACTACCTAGCAACTCTACCGTCTATCTGTTTCATTTATACATAAAAAAATTCCAATGTATGTACTACTTGAAAACTGATTGCCTTCTTCAAAATATAAAATAAAAGTAAACTATGATTAGGAATGCATAAGATACAACAAAAACTAATCTGAATAAAACTGCGCCTCTCAGAGTTCTCTACGGGGCCCCCCTGAGGTCTGCGCCCTAGGCGGGCTGGTGAGAGCCCCGGCCCTGTGCGCGTGTGAGCGGGGGTTGCGGGGAGGCTGCCCCGAGCGCCTTCAGGGGTTCCTTCCCGGCCTCTGGCGAGGATCTCTTGGCCCTTTCGGCCTGGTGGGGCTCCGACTCCCGTGGGGAAGCACGGTCAATGGCCAGGGACGTTGCGAGTTTGACGCGCAGCTGGCCCTGCCGGAGAGCGGCGCGCAAGGCCGAGGAAGAGCGCAGGGGAAGAGCGCAGCCAGGCGGGAGCGCTTTAGTCTGTCGGTGGATGTTCCCGGGGATGCGGGAGGCCTGCAGAACCCGAAGCAAACACCTGGGTCCGCCTTGCTCACAGGCTCCCCAAGGCAAGGAGAGTCTCTCTCGGCCCCGCCTGGAGATGCTGAGCGGGGTGAACTCGAGGACGTCCTGAGCGCCAGGTCCTTCTCCTCTGCGCCCCGTAGCGCATCAGCAGCACCCAGAGGAGACCTGGTTGGGGGAGGGGAAATACTCTTGTGTAAAAGGGAGAACCGCTGCAGAAAGAGGGGCTGCGTTGGCCACTCTCTTTTCTTGCATGGATTTCCCCATCACCGCGTTAAAAAAGACAAAATACTAGGAATACGTTATTTTAAAGTGCTCATCCCCTCGTTTGAAGGTGGTTCGGAATCCTTTTCCAGGCTCGCTATGGGACGTTTGTTCGGCACGTTCCTCCGCCCCTGCCGCGCCGACCCTCCGTCCTCCTGCGCTTCTTTATGTTATGATGATCATGTTTAATGCATGTATTAGCGATGCGCGTGTGCTGCCACTGCTGCCCGAGAGCATAACGCGCTGGTGGCTTACCATATTATTATTACACAATAATAAAATTAATACATTACAATATTTTATCATAATTACCGTTTATAATATGTTACAAAGTACAAATTATAATATTATATAAAATGTATAGTATACAAACATAGTATAACAACAATAATTTTAATGTACCCCCTGAATATATAATAATAATAGTAATATATAAATATTTTATGATATTTTATCGTATTAACATTACTATGATACCTTACAAAGTGTGTTATAAATTATATAACACAATATTGCATAACAACTATAATATTTACATGTCTTCTGCCCTCAATATATCATTGCATAATTATCATACATTATAATTTATGTTAACATTATAACTGATAATGTATTACAAGCATGCTATGAATTGTAATATATTTAAAGTATATAATGTTATGGTATAACAGTAACATTGATATTTCTCCCCGCCTTCCAAATTAACCAAATCTCTAATAATTTGGAGCGTGATTTGCTGAGCGGCTGGAAGAAAATAAAAACGCCACATGAGGCTGGGCCCGGGGAAAACAAATAAAAACCGCAGCCCTCGTTTTATTTCCACCGGCGGTAGAGGCAAGAAGTTCTCCGGCTGACGCGTGTTCTCTTTCAACGCAGGCAAATAAAAGATGCTAACGAGTCTTGTTTGGTTTTCTTTCTGAAAAAAATCCGAAACATTTTATCAAGCCCCTCCGAAAGGATGAATTACACTTTTTGAAGGGGGGGTTAATTTTCCCTCCCCCCCCCCAATCTCAAATTAAGCAGCAGTGTCTTTTGCTCGGTCCCGGACTCCCCTGAAATCCAGGAAGTCTCCTGGCCGAGGCGAACCGGCCCGGCTGAATCTCCGCGGCGCCTCAGTCTGCGCGCTTTGGGCTGCTGGCCAGTTCCCCGGGCTGACCGTGAGGAGCGAAGCGCGCCACTGGGGAGGCCCGGTCGACGTCACACACGCGTGCACCCACCCACCCATCCAGGGTGAGAGAAAACAAACCCGGAGGGAGACTCCCCCCCCCCCAAGAGGAAAAGGCCGCTGAGTACCCCCCATGCCCCCGCCCCATGTTTTCCCGAGGAGCACAGAGTTTCGGTCGCTCCAATCTGGAGTGGGGGGGGGGACCAGGACAGCACCGGGGGGGAGCTTTGCAAGGGAAGGAGGAATTGGGGCGGGGGTCCCGTGGCAACTACTCTCCCGCGTGGGGTGCGTGGGGGGAAACCAGCCCTCAAGTGCCCTTCCACACGCGCTTTGTCCTTCTCAGTCCTTTCTTCCCTTCTTGTAATAATAATAATAATAATAATAGTAGTAGTAGTAATAGTAGTAATAGTAATAGTAATAGTAGTAACAGCAACGACAACAACAACAACAACAACAACAATATTTATACCCGCCCACCTGGCTGGGTTTCCCCAGCCACTCTGGGCAGCTTCCAACAAAATATTAAAATACAATAGGCTATTAAACATTCAAAGCTTCCCCAAACAGGGCTGCCTTCAGATGTCTTCTAAAAGTCTGGTAGTTGTTTATTTCCTTGACATCTGGTGGGAGGGTGTTCCACAGGGTGGGCGCCACCACCGAGAAGGCCCTCTGCCTGGTTCCCTGTAACTTCGCTTCTCGCAGGGAGGGAACCACCAGAAGCCCTCGGAGATGGACCCAGGTGTCTGGGCAGAACAATGGGGGTGGAGACGCTCCTTCAGGTATACTGGACCGAGGCCGTTTAGGGCTTTAAAGGACAGCACCAACACTTTGAATTGTGCTTGGAAACGTACTGGGAGCCAGTGTAGCCCTTTTGCCTCTGCCGCTGCTCCTGAGGAGCCGGTGCGCCCCGTCGGGGCCACAAGTCCATGGAAGCCAGTCCCGCGCTGGGCTGATGAGGACGGGACGTTTCGTCTTCGGGCTGCGCGGGGAGGCGGGGCAAGCGGAGATCTGCTCAAAGGCCGCGGTGGGGGAAGCCCTGCCCCCACTGGGTGGGTGGGGGTTCTGACTCCAGACGCCCCACCCCGCGGGTATAGTGGAGCCCTAACTCTCCACTCCTCAGCGCCCTCCTTTCTCGGCTGGTCGCTTCTTACTCCCGCCCACCCCCATCCCACCTCCACCCCCCCCAAGCCTCAAGAGGCGGCGGAGGAGACTGGGCAAGCACAGCTTCCTCGCCCAGCTATATAGGCGGCTGCCCTCCCTTGCCCATCGGTCGGTCGTCGGTCCCGCCGCCAGCCTTCCCTTAGGTCCCGGTCCCGCCGCCAGTCTTCTCTTAGGTCCCGGTCCCGCCGCCGCCATCACCGCCGGTTAAGGCTCAGACGCTGCCCGGCTCTCCTACTTTCCCAGAGATGATGGATTACTCCTACGACGATGATCTGGACGAGCTTTGCCCGGTCTGCGGAGACAAGGTATCCGGCTATCACTACGGGCTGCTCACCTGCGAGAGCTGCAAGGTAAGGGCCGGCCGTCGAGGGACAGCGACCCGCTCGGGACTGCCTCCCGCAGCGGAGAAAGGGGCTTAGTGGTCTTCTTCTTAGGAAGGAGAGAGGGAAGAGGTTTGAGATCAGGGATCCCCAAATTTGGACCCCCAAAAATGTTTCAGGGCAGCAGCGTGGGCTTGTGGGGTCCGATGCCCTTCTAAAAAAATTGCGGGCTCCCCCTTCCCCCACGAACTCCGCTCCACCCGCCGACTGAATAATGACCCCCGGATGGGATTATCATAATAAATGCCGCATTGAAAATTGGCTATCGCCCTGGGCGTCTTAACTGCAGCGCCCTAAAACACCCCGGAGCAAAACCGTCGGTGCAGAAAATTATGGTGGCGTATTTTAATACATGACGCTGGACGTGCGTATTTAAAAGAGGTTCATCTCTCGGCTAGGGATGGGGTTTGCAAATATTTGCAGGGCAAAACGGCGAGAACAGGACTGAAAAGAAAATAATTAGGACGCAAACAAAATTTGAATTATTGTCGCTGTCACTGCTTCATGGTTATATGAAATAGTGGTAACTGCTTCAGAATTATTAAAGTTAATCATTAAAATTAAGCCATGCTACTAATATGAGCAACATAGACGCAAATAATTATATTGATTAAAATAGCTCCAAAATTATTGTTCAACGTATTTTTCTTAAGCACCAAGCCATCCTCATCGAACTCTAGATTACCCGGAGCTTCCGAACAGTATTTAATTAATCCCAGAACCTTTCCCATATTCTGTTGAAAATCCCGCTACATATTCCGACCTGTAGAAGCTTCCCTCGTCTTAATTTTCTGGGGCCCATCTCTGTAGCGCAGCCCCGCAACGCTCGCCCTGTAGAACCCACAACACTTCCTTTGGGGTTTCTGTTTTCGATCATTTGTGATGTTTTAGAGGACTGCGAATGTTTATCACTTCTCTTCGAACCCCGATTTTACGGATAGCGAGTTTTAAGGAGTCCGTGATCCGGAGCCAAAAATCGCATGTAACGCCGATTTGATGCCGTTCAGGAGCGATAGGCTCCCTAAGTCTGTTCCGGGGGGGGGGGGGGGGCCGGGGGGGCCCCAAATGCTTCCCGTGCGCGGCCTTTTCGTCCCTAAAACTCTTTTCGAAAAATGCGCGGTAGGAATTCTTTGGAAATCTTTTCTGAGAATGAATAAAATGCTTCCGGAATAAACGAAATCGACTGATCTGAGGGCGACTCGATCAGGAAATGTGTCCGGGAAAATGCATCCCGGTCTGGAGTTCCCAAAAGGTGATTCAAAGAAGGAGATTCGTCTTTTAGGGAACCGCAAGTCTTAGCAGTAAATATTATTAAGTGCCTACCGAAAACTGAACCTGGGGGCGCGTTTGGGGACCTGGGGACACTTTCCGGTGAGCAGCGTGGGCGCCTCAGGGTGTGGATGTGACGGCAATTATTTTCCAAGAAATTGTAGATTTTTAGGCGCGGGGAAATATATGGCTGCGCGAAAGACGCCCGAGGACCCTGCGCGCCTCTTTCCCTGGAGTCGAGGGGGTGAACCGAATGGAGCCCCGGAGCGCTGCCCTCGGCCCTTCTGTGCAAAAGGCCTAGTGGTGCTCAGGACCAGACCCGGCTGGCCCGCTCCGTCCTTCTCTCCAGGAACGGAGAAGGGTCTCCGGAGGCCGCCAGAGGACGGTGCTCGGCGGGGGGCCCTGCTGGGAAGGGCCGCTTTGCAAGCGGCGGGTGCGAGAAGGGTTAGGGAGAAATTGGGGTGGGGGGTGAGGCGAATATTGAATATTGCCCTCCACCCCCTGCCGGATGATGACGCTCGGCAACGCCATCCCTTTCAATGTCTGTTCTTGGTCATTTTTCTGCTTTGTGGATTTATTTATTTGCCTGACGTTCTTCTGTTTTTCTTCGTTCAGTTCGGTTTAGTTTCTTTCCAGTTCCCGCGTCCTCCCTTGCTGTCTCTAACGGTGTTTTTGCTTGCTTGCTTGCTTGTTTTGAGACGGTGTTTTTGAGATTCCTGCCTTAATGGTGGGACCGAGGAAGGTGGGGGAGGGAGAGGCCCAGAGACGGGAGCCTCAGTTTACCAGGATGCGTCTCGGGGTACCGGTATGCCTGTCACATTTGTCGTGAGACCCCCACAAAGGAAGGCCAAGGTCCATGGAAAAGCTTCTGGAGGCCCCCCCCCCCCATGTGTGTGTGTGGGGGGGGGGATCGGCAGCTCCAGCTTGAACTATGCGATCGCCCCATCATGTGTGTGTGTGGTGGGGGGGGGGAATCGGCAGCTCCAGCTTGAACTATGCGATCGCCCCATCATGTGTGTGTGTGTGTGGGGGGGGGGGAATCGGCAGCTCCAGCTTGAAGGCCCGGCCGCCCCCACCCTCACCACCAGCGAAAGGGAGATGCGCTTTCCCTGGGGGACTGACGATGCCCTAAGCGCCTTGCGGGGTGGGGGGGGGGTTGACAGTTAGGTCCTGAGAGAGACTCTAGTCTTAAGAAACATCTGCCACCCTGTCTCAGTCTCTCCCTGGAAAAAAGTGTATTCCTTCACTTACACTCCAGAATTATAATTAGGATTATTAAATGTATCGCTCCCTCTTCACCAGTAGGTTCCAGGGCGGCTTACAGCAATCTGAAATTCAGAATTAACAATTGTGTGGTAAGCCGGCACTGCTCCCCCCCCCCCCCCGTGGTTCTTGCAGTTTAACATCCTGTCTGAAGGTTAAATTCCAGGAGGCAGAATATGACAGGGCATGGGGTATCTGCAGACAGGTGCCGGGGCTGAAGCGAGGGGGCCTGGGCATTGGAGCCAACCGAGGAACCGTGCGCGTCTTGCCTTCTGAGAAGAGGCGCGCTCTCGAGGCTCCCTTTCCCCAGGGTGAGGCCGCCTCTTCCAGGGATTCATCCCCGGAGCTGAGCCGCCCACCTTATTCTGAGTCGAAGATCTTTTTTATAATTAATTGCCTGAGGTTGTGACGTCACCGGCGGCTTGCAGAAGTTCGCAAGACAAAATGACTTGCAGAAATGTGCTCTTTTTTAAATAATCGCAATATAATGTGATTCTCCTCCTTATGTGGAGGTGGTGATGGAATAACAATAATAATAATAAATTATTTTTACACAGCCCATTTAATTGGGTTGCCCTAGCCACTCTGTGGGTGGCTTCCAGTATATATAAACACATAGTAAAACACAGTAAAACATTACACCTTATAGAGCTTCCCTTTACAGGGCTGCCTTCAGATGTTTCCTAAATGTTATATAATTACTCATCTCCTGATGGGAGGGCGTTCCACAGGGCGGGCGCCACCACCGAGAAGGCCCTCTGCCTGGTTCCCTGTAGCTTCGCTTCTCGCCGTGAGGGAAACGCCAGAAGGCCCTCGGAGCTGGACCTCAGAGTTCTGGGTTCTTGTCGCCCCTCCTTGATAGGAGTCAGGGTGGTGGCGATGGTGGGGGCCAGAATAGGACAGATTTATTAGACGCTAATTATTATTGGAGCTGTAGTCCTCAAAGGGGTCCCTGGCCTCCCAGTTCTCCTCTGCTCCAGCCAGCATGGCCACCGGACTGGTTAGGGGTGATGGGAGTCGTACCCTTTGCTATCAAGTGCTGGGGTCCGGGGTGCCGCGGTTATTGCCCCCCCCCAGCCCTGAAACTCCCCGGTTGCTCCGCATTTCCCCCCTCCTCTCATCGTTGCTCCATCCCTTCTTTGCTCAAAAGTCTTCCTCTTCTATTTCCGAGCTGCCTCATGT
>JAXCMG010000252.1:112833-189343 GCA_034642415.1 Podarcis siculus
ATGTGTGATTATTATATTATATTATATTATATTATATTATATTATATTATATTATATTATATTATATTATATTATATTATATTATATTATATTATATTATATTATGTTATGTTATGTTATATTATGTTATATTATATATTTTATAATTACATTCACTCCTGGTGCGATGTGTGGTCTTCTGCATGTAGTTCCAAACTGTGATAATTTAGAACAGGTACTTTATAATAAGCAAACATCCAAACATGGAAGCTATTATTTTATTTTAAAAGCCACACGTTCGATCCCCAGTAGGGCTGGGAACGTCCCCTGCCAAAACCCCGTGAGCTCTGCTCCCAGTCCATACAGGCAGTGCTGAGTCAGGTGAACCAAAGTTCTGCCTGGGTATGAGGCAGATTTCCATTTTCCTGAACTGCTAAGACCAAAAAAGTTAACATGGTATAATCTTCTTCATCAGATGCATATGGGGACATGACTCTTGGGTTGTGGTATTGTTTAGAGATTGCTGTTTATTGTTTACGACTACTTTTGTAATGTTTGTAATTGTGTTGTTGTTTTTACATGTTGTAAGCTGCCTTGAATTATGGTTTTAACTTTGGAAAAGCAGCACACAGATAAAACCATTGAAAGACGTTAAGAGGACGTTAAGTGTGAAATCAGAGGGAAATTAAATGGATTTATGATTATGAACAGTATCACTATCATCTTACAAAGGGCCCAAAAGTATAAAGTACAGTGGTACCTCAGGTTACATACGCTTCAGGTTACAGACTCCGCTAACCCAGAAATAGTGCTTCAGGTTAAGAACTTTGCTTCAGGATGAGAACAGAAATTGCACAGCAGCAGCAGGAGGCCCCATTAGCTAAAGTGGTACCTCAGGTTAAGAACAGTTTCAGGTTAAGTACGGACCTCCGGAACGAATTAAGTACTTAACCTGAGGTACCGCTGTAAAGAAAAAACAGTCTATGCCGACAGACTCACCACCAGAGAGACATGGCACAAAAGAAATAAACAACGAGGAAGGCAGAGGAAAGCAAGTGTTGGAGCAGTTGCTCCCTGACTGGCCCACGGATGGGGCCAGGTCGGTCTCCCCTTTGCAGTGTTGCTGTTCCTTGAACAGTCCCTCAGATAAAGGATGCAGAAATGGTTTCAGTCGCCCTTCCCAGAGCAGAGTTGATGACCATAATGCTTTGGTACACGTGTCCTGGGATACACTCTCACACACATTCAGGTCTCCCGATTCCACCCTGCCGCTTTCCCAGTTGCCCCCCTTTCCCCCCAAAGAGCGCCAGAGGGAACTGGGTTTTGAGACAAGGACCAGAGCTAGCTATCTAAACCCAGAAGCAGCAGAATTATTTATTAAATTTGTATAGTGCTCTTCACCCAAAGATCCCAGGGCGGTTCACAACAGAAAAAATACAAAATGAGGGCACAAATAAAACATAAACTAACAAGCAAACAACTGCCCTCCCAGAAACACCTTTAAAAGGACACAGAATGTTAATCGGCTGACAAGAAGAAGGGTCTCAGGTGATATAGTCTTCTCCCGCCTGCACCCGAGCTTCATCTGTGTCGGGGTTCACCCTGAGTTCCTCAGAATCATAGGCTCCGCTCTGGAAGGTCTGGCATATTCACTAAAGCGAGAGTTCCACTGGGCATACTCAGAGCGCATGTTTGAATCCTCTTCCCAAGTGACAGCTGCTTTGGGCAGGGCGGGGCTTGCAAGGCGAGGGGTGTGGGACCCACCTGTGACCCCCGTTTGTGGGGAATTCTTCGCGCTTCCAGACTCCTTGAACTTCTCACACTCCCCCCCCCCATCTTACCCTCAGGGCTTCTTCAAGAGAACTGTGCAGAACAGCAAGCACTACACGTGTACGGAGAACCAGAACTGCAAGATCGACAAGACGCAGCGCAAGAGGTGTCCCTATTGCCGCTTCCAGAAGTGCCTGGTGGTGGGCATGAAACTCGAAGGTGACTCCCGTGGGCAGAGTCTTGGGCGGGCGGGCGGGCGGGCGGGGGCGAGTCTTTGCTACACGGAAGGTAGGTGCGGTCGCGAAAGCGCCTTCTGCCAAGGGGGCGGGGAGGGATCCTGACATAGGCTGGAGCCTATGTCCTGGATGCTGCTGCCTCTGAGCTAACCGCAACAGGACGTTGGGACGTGGGACTTGACGTGGGCGGGAGGGGGTGGAAGGACTGCCGACCTGAACCCTACCGGCCAATTTTCTTCCTCTTTCCCCCTCTTAACCCCCGTTGCTTTTCTACCTGTGAGGGGGCGAGGAAGCAAAACATATAGGTATACATGCATCTCCTGCCTAGGTCGTGAGAATGCAACACCTTCCGTGGCCAGGAGGCGCGTTTTTGAAAAGAGCGCGCCTCCACGCACAGCGTCCACCCAAAGAACAGTGCCAGGCGGTTTAAAAGAGACTTTTTGAGATGTTCTAGATCTGCTTCCTTTATATATTTAGCCTCTTTCCCCTCTACCCACCCCGTCCCCTAGTATTCCCCGTCCCTTCTCCTTCTGCTGGGTTTCCATGTGTCCCGTGTGGCTCTTTATAAGAGGGCCAGGGACCTTACCCTGCAAGGACTCTTGGAAGTGAGACCCTGTAAAATGCAAAGGAGCTGAGTGCTTTTTCTGCCTGTGCTGTCAAGCTCAGTTGCAAGCCACAACATCCTTATTACTATTAATCCCGTGTTCCATTGGAGCGGAGGCGCCCTGAGGCCGTTATCACTGGGGAAGTCGGGTACTGACGGCAGTATTCTTGTGGTTCCTCAGTAACCAACCTGGAAGGCTTTTAAAGAGGGCGGGACGAATTCATGCAGGATGATAAGGCTATCCATGGCAGCAATGCTTTCACACGTGCTCAGATCCTGCTCGCGTGTTTCCCATGGGGGTATCTGGGTGTTATGTCCAAAGAGCGTTTCGCGCTCCCCCCCCCCCCCCGTCTTATTTCCTCCCCCTTTCGAGCCTGGCACTAGGGCGATAATTAAATCTGGCGGGAGTCCCTCCCCCCGCCCACGTCTCATTGCCCAGGCCCAATTCCTGTTGCTCGGCGCGCTTTGCTGGAGAAGTCGTGAAAAAAACAACCCCGTATTTATTTTTATATTGCTTTTAAAGCCCGACTTTCCAGCTCCGTTTCCACCGAGTGATCTGAAGATTGGCGTATTTCCCATTTAGAGCCTAGCGATTAAAAAACCGCAGTACCGATTAAATACACACTATTTGCTGGTACTCCCAGTTTGAAACCCGACTTCCCAGCTCTGTTTCCGCTGCGGGTTGCTGTCATGTTCGGGGACTTTCCTGTCTTGGAGAGCAGGCTTTGGACGACATAAAGTGAAAGCAAATTCCTCCATGGGGTGGAAAGGAGGGGGCGAGGCTGGGCGCGGGTCCCGGGGGAGGCTGCTCCACAGCATAGTAGTCTAGGTCTGGAAGGACACGTGTCTCCGGGAACCAATTGGGGTTTCAAATAATAAAAATAGGATAAAAATAAACACGCAGAGAGGTCACGTGAGAGCCATCTTCAAATACCTAAGGGCTGTCGCATGGAAAATGGACCATGCTTGTTTTTTCCTGCTCCGGAGGGCAGGACCCGAACTCACGGTTTCAAGCGACAAGGCAGGAGATTCATTTAGGCTCAGCACCAGGAAGAAATTTCTGACGGCCAAAGCTGTTCCACGGTGGAAGGGTCTCCCGCGGGAGGTGGTGGTCTCTCCTTCCTCGGAGGCTGGAGAGCCACCTGTCAGGGGTTCCGTAGCTGTGATTCCAGGGATTGGACTAGATGACCCTTGGGGAGCCCTTTCAACAAAGCCCAAGTAAAGGCCACCAATTTTATCAGATCATGAGGGCTAGTTCCATAGCTGCCAGGCTTGTCTTGAACAGGATGGTTCTGTTGCCTATGTCATAAAGCAATGCCAAATCATATAAAGTGTCCGGAGGTTCTACTCGTTGTCAAAATCTCAAATATGTGCGTTTCTCTCCATTAAAGCTGTATCCCAGAGTAGTGTGGTACAAAGTGTCCAGTGTAAGATTTTGGGCTGTTTCCCACTGAGTTGCAATTATTATTAATATTAATTAATAAATTAATTACATTTCTGGACTGCCCTTCATCCGAGGATCACAGGGCACTTTACAATATAAAACCTCAAAAACACATTCCTTAGTAACAATTAAAAAACAATATCCCCCCACAGTTTAAAAGGCCACAGATGATGATGATGATGGTACCTCACCCATCTGGTTTGGTTTCCCCAGCCACTTTGGGTGGCTTACAGCATATCTAAAAACATAATAAAATTAGCCAAAGGCCTGGCTGAAGAGGAATGTTTTTGCCTGGCGCTTAAAGATATGTGGAAACAGTGCCAGGCTAGCCACCCCCCCCCCCATGGGGAGAGCATCCCACAAGTGGGGAGCCACCACAGAAAAGGCCCCTTCTCATCTTGCTGCCCTCTGCGCCTCTCGTGGAGGGGCCACAAGAAGAAGGGTTTCAGAGCTTCTGGGCAGAAGCGGTCCTTGAGGAGTGGTGCTCCTGCGCCATTTAAGGCTTTGTAGGTCAAAACCAGCACTGAACTGGGCCTGAAAACTAAGTGGCAGCCACTTGGGCCACAGCTGGCATTATATGCTCAAACTGCCTCATTCATGCTGCCAAGGTCATATATAAGACCAATTCTTTTGACAATATATTTACATTTGCATCATCAAAAATATTCAGTAACATTAAGTTTGGGCAACGAACAATAGTTTCTTTAGCAATATTTATCATTCATGTCAAGAATAAATTCCAAAAATCTTGCACCAAATTACAGTAAATGGTAATATGTACGAAGTTTATTGCAGTCCCTCCAACTAGCAGGTGATAAAGAATGAAATATTTTCGACATTTGCAAAGGAGTGCAATACCATCTGTGCAATAATTTCAAGGAGTTTCCCCAAAGAAATCTGGAAGCAGATTTTTAAGGGCTGTGATTCCCAAATTTTATTCCCATCCTTAGGAATAATTTGTGTGCAAATATCTAGTTCCCAAATCTTTTTGAGGGATTCCATAGATCCATTGATAACCTACATTAAGCAATATAGAGTATAATTAAAATCTAATCCTTTCCCTCCTCTACCCATTGTAATTTTCAAATTTTGTTAAGGCGTGATCGTTTTTTTTACACACTCCTCACCATCTCCAGTTGCACATTCAGACTCAGGCATGTGTGATAAGCTGGTGAAGACAGGGTTTCTGTGTACGTGTGTGGGATATACTTAGTACATGCTCAGAAGCACCCTCCACACATATCCCAAGGCATGTGGATGAATGCAGGCAGTGCCTGTTTGTGTGGGCACTAGGGGTATAACGGTTTCCTGTATCATAAAGGGATGCACTTTTGCTTAAAAACACTGAAAAAGGGACTAATTATTCTCAGTTATGGAAAAAGCTTGCCCTGAAATGAAAAGTTGGAAACATTGTATATGTAAAGTTACTACTCGTAACTATCAGCACTTTTTAAAACTTCGTGGAACTGTTTATAACTTTTACAGCTGCCTGGAACTTCCTAAAACTGCTGAGAATGTTCAAGAAGAATCCAGATATTGGTCTATAGGGAAAGATTTCTGGGCAAACAACTAAACTTCTTAATTTTTAATATTTCTCTCTGTGGCAATATACAATTGCGGTTGGAGAAGCCCAGCTGGATGGGCAGAGTATAAATATAATCATAATCCTTACAATGTCGCACAAGATCCTCAATTTATTCTCAGCAATAAGAAGTGATGGACCATGTATAAAACATTGTACATGTATTAGAAAATTTGCAAGCTCCATTTTTCCTGTATACATGCTATGCAAAATACATTATACAGTTACATATACCAAAATCGATGTATTGCTTTCGGGGTGACCTTTTTTCAAAAGGTTTGGAAACGACAGTTCATTCCTTTGTTTTTAGGCAAAAGTTCATCTAACTAAGCTACAGGAACATGAGGTTGTAAAAAAGTTATAACCCTAGCGGACACTTCCCTTTCCAAAGATCCTAGGGGAAAGGAATAAAAATAATACTGTATTCAGATTTGTTTTTTGTTTAAATCTTAGCAGTCCGGACATTTATTCCGGCGGGTGCTCAGCTTTTTCTACCGTTGCAAGGAAATAGCCTCCTATCCTGAACAGTACCGAGTGTCCCGGCCGCGCAGTGGACTGGGATGCAGGCCTGACTGGAGTCCCTTGGGCCCATTGCCCATTGCGCAGAACCTGGCTGGCCGGAGCCCCCTCTGACAGCAGGCACCATGGGGGGGGGGAGAGAGATCTGTTCGGTGGTGAAGTGCCCCCACTTTGCATGCCAAAGGCTCCAGGTTCAATCCCTGGCACCCCCACCCCCCTTAAAAGGACCCTTGGCCGGAGAGCTGGTGCCAGCACAGCAGACAATACCGGTGGGTTAGATGGACACCAGTGTCCGCCAGATTCTTCTGTTCTGTGCCTTGGCGGAGCAGGTGTGATGAAACCTTGGGCCTCACCCCGGAGGTTTCTGAGCTACAGTTCCCGTCAGCCCCAGCTGATGGGAGTTGTAGTCGAAAATATTTGTTTGCATTTATATCCCACCTCGTTCTCCGAGGAGCTTAAGGTGGCAGAGGTACAGGGTGCTCCCCTATTTAATCCCATCGCAACCCTCTCTAGCAATACCACTGCAGTGCCCTTGAGTGCACGCAGAGCGCCCATACCTTTTGATGCCTTGCGACTGGCCTTACCCTTGCCAGCGTCAGGTGGGCTTCGCGTGGCTTTATCCACCAGGGGTCGCCGCGAGGGGCGGAGAAGGGCTATAGTTCAGAAGGTCCCAGGCTTAGTCCCCAGGGACATCTCCAGCAAGCAGGGCTGGGAGAAGACTCGTGAGGAGAGGCTGCCAGTCAGTGGAGACAATTCCGAGCTCTATAGACCAGGAGTCTCTGACTTGGCAAAAGGCAACTGCCCCACGTTCTTCTGTTCTTCTATTAGTCTGCGTGGAGCAAATGGGCGCACGAAAAAGGGAAGGAAAGAGAAGGAGGGGCAGACATTTCAACACGACACCCTGGTCGGGTGCTATTTATTCATTCCTTCAGTGCATTTATATCCCCTCTTTTCCTCGGAGGAGCTCAATGTGGCATCCACGTGGCGTCCAGAGTGGCGCAATCTAATCCCAACGACAACCCTGTGAGGTAGGCTAGAGTGAAAAGCAGTGACTGGCCGGGGGGGGGGGGCAACTTGTATGAAATCTTGTGGGAGGGCTAAGCCCCTTCCCGCATAATCGATCACAAGACAGGGCACACACACATCACTTGAGTAGCAATGCCCATCAACGGGGGGGGGGGGGCCGGTCGAATATTTGGTGAGGGGGTGGGGAAAGGGACCTCGACCCCTAGGAGTTGGCTCCTATGGACTGGCCTCTAATGCCACACGCAGGGAGCTTCGAGGCCGAGTGGGAGGATTTGAACCCAGCTCTCTCCCAGGTCCTAGTAAACTAATCACTATGCCACCTCGGATCTCTTAAAAAGAGATCCTTCAACAACGGAGGCCAAAAGGCAACATGAAAGTGTAGTGATTTGGGAGGACTAGAGGAAAGGGAGGGGGCGCTGACTCCAGCCGCTCTTAAAGGGCTCAAAAACCGCCCCCAGACAGGAGAAGAGGAAGGATGTGCGCCAGGGCAGGAGGGACGCGAGGAATCAGGGCATCATTGGCATGGCGCATAATTGCGCAGGGGTGCGCGCAGACATCTTTGCTAGCGGCACCGAGGACTTCCCCAGGTGGCACAGATGGGGAGCCCACGGCCATGTTGGCTGCCAGTCCGGCGAGCGACGGGCCACGGGGGGTCGACCACACCTGGACTCCCCATTCTCATTTCCCGTCGACCGGCTTGCAGGAATTGGTGGGACTTGGCTGGGAGGTCCCTTCCCCAGCTTTCTGAATGATTTAATTTGTAACGCACTGCCTTTCTGGCCAAGGAACCCAGGGCGGCGCACCATTTTCGAATGCAGAAACCAATAAATTACACAGCATAAACCAAGAAGTTCTCGCTGAAGTAGGAACCAGACCGAGGCGAGGAGTTGAGTTTTGGCGCGCCTCTTCCGCTCCAGATGTGGTCCCCAGGCTCCAGCAGCCTCTGGAGAGCCGCAGGCCCCTCATCCCCAGCGCCCCGTGCTTGCGGAGGGCTGTTGCGCCAGCAGCCTGCTTCCAAGATGCACCTGGAGGATGGGCAGCTCCAGATAAGCATCTCTGACCACATGGGTCTTTGGTTGGACCTCCCAATGTCAGCTGCTGGCTGGGCCGCTGGCTTCTAGCTCATGCGCAGAGCGCTGGGGCGCACAGATGGGGCGGGTCGTTCCCCCTCCAAAGTAGGAACAAGGACCTCCGGAAAGCGAACACCTGAGCACGTCGTTCCTGCTTTTCAAGTCAGTTTCAACTTTTAATAGTAGCTCGGGCTTACTAGCCCCGAATGGCCTTTGCCCCAAGAGCAGCTTTGGCAGAGGCGTTTCCGTGGCCAGTGGCCGCCGCCGCCTGCCTTCCTTCCTCGCTCCGGAGGAAGGTGGGAGGCGAAGACGCATCCTCTGCCAACGGACCCCGCGGGATGGCCGGGCCTCCTCTTCTCCCGGGTTCGTGGGAGTCTCTCTTGGCGGCTGGAAGCCTCTCCTGGCTTCTCCCTCCCGCTTCCCCTCTTCTCAGGGACTAGGGCGGGAGGTAGGATATGGGGCGAGTTTCTTCTTTTGGAAGCGGGGGAGGAGAGCGCTCTCTTCCAGGGCGCGCTTCCAAGGCAGCTGCTGCGCTTTTGGGAACAGTGTCGGCATCGGGGATGGAGGCCAGGGGAGGCCAGCAGAGAAGCACCTGCGCGGGTTTCACAACCGTGACACATTCTTGCGCTCTGCTCGAGGGTCGCGGCGCGGGCAGTGGCGCGAAATAACAACTAGCTAGCTTGGGAAAGGGGCCTTTACGCCTCTAGGACCACGCTCTCCGTCCCCCTCGCCATGACTATCCTGCAGTCATCCTCTTCCCCCCAAAGCCCCGAGGGTCTAGCATCCACACAGTGTTCAGATGTGCATTAAAGGGCTAGCCAGTTTAAATTCAAACGTGTTTCAAAGTTACAGTGTACTCGCAACCTGCAGTGTCGCCAAAGCGGGGCGGAGCAGGGGCCAGATTCGTGGCGTTCCCCCACCCCGCGTGCAGTCGTTTGAACGCAGCCTGGGCCTTCCTGGTCGGATTTTGTCTGACGCCTTTTCCCCGCTTTCTCTCCCTTTCCCCCTTCTTCTCCTCCTCCCTCCCTCCCTCCTCCCTCCAGCCGTGCGCGCCGACCGCATGCGGGGTGGCCGGAACAAGTTCGGGCCCATGTACAAGCGGGACCGAGCCATGAAACAGCAGAAGAAGGCGCTGATCCGCGCCAACAGCTTCAAACTGGAGACCGCCCAGCCGCCCATCGTGTCCCCGGTGCAGGCGGCGGAGTACGGCGGGCTGTCGGCCTCGCTGCACGGCCTGAGCCACCACCACCACCAGCCTGGGGTGGCAAAGGCGCTGCCCCCGCCCGGCAGTGGCAGCAGCAGCTCCAGCAGCTCCATCAGCGGTGGCGGTGGCAGCGGGATAAGCAGCTCCACCGCCATGGCTCCCGTCGACTACGAGCGCAGCTCCTACGGGACGCCCGCGCTGGCCATGCCGGTGCCCTCGGGTCACGGGCCGCTCTCGGGTTACCACTACCAGTCCTTCGCCAACCGGGCCATCAAGTCCGAGTTCCCGGACCCTTACGCGACGCATCCAAACGAGGCAGCCCCGCCGTACCCCTACCCGGAGGTCTACCCCAATGGCGGCTCCGCAGCCACTGGGGGCGACTTGCCCGACGTGATCCTGAAGCTGCTGCAGCATGAGCCCGACGAGGCGCAACTCAAGGCCCGCATCATGGCCTGCCTGCAGGAGGAGCAGAGCAAGGCCCGCCACGAGAAGCTCAGCGCCTTTGGCGTCATGTGTAAGATGGCGGATCAGACCCTCTTCGCCATTGTGGAGTGGGCGCGCAGCTGCATCTTCTTCAAAGAGCTGGAGGTGAGTGGGGGGGCGGGGCGGGGTTGTTGCTTTTCGCTGGGGGGGGGGCGAACCCCAGTGGGGAATTGTCTCCCACCGACCAACATCTCCCCGACTTGGGCATGTTTCCAGTGGTTGCTTTGTTTGGTCCGGGGGTGGGGGTGGGTGGTGAGGAGGAAGGTTGAACTGTGGCTGGAGCTGGTTGAAGCGAGGCCTGCTTTGAGCACGTGCAGAGCGCCGCCAGCGAACGCAGGGTAAGCCTTCTGCCAGGTAAGGACTCCCGCAGCTTCACCTGCGCTCAGTAATTTACCTTGGGAACCCTCTTTGAGGTGCCCATCTGGCTCAGGGGCAGCCACGCGAAAGGGCAGCTGGTGTCCAGTTCTCTCTGCGGAGGTCGAGGCCGCCCCTTGCCTTCCTCCCCAGGCCCTGTGGGCGAGCCGTGGTGGGAACCTGGGAAGCCTTGGCCAAGGGCAGTTGATTGTTCGCTGCGCCCAACAGCCGCCCTTTCAGAGACTTCAGCTCAGAGTTGCTCAAGAACTGCCTGAAAGAATGTCCTGCCCCCTATGCCCCATGGTTACTGGTGTCCATTTGGGCTGATGGGGCAGCTGCCAGGGTCGCCCCCTGGACAGGTTGCAAATGAGAATGGGGAGGCTGCTGAGAGCGAGCAGAGGCTGTTGGGCCCACAGGTGCCTCGTTGGCCAAAGGTGTCTTAAGAGTAAGCCCCATAGAGTGCAGCCGGGCTTACCCGCAGGTAAGTGTGTGTATGATTTCAGGCATGGCTCCCTCCCTCAATGCTTGGAAAGGGGTGTGCGTGTGGATATTGAGGCATGGCCTCCCATTAGTCCACTTTGCCTGTGCAGAAGGGATCTGCTTCATCCCATATTTTGGGGTCCCAGGTGGAACAACAGACCCACATGGACCGTCTCCCTCCTGAACCTTACGGAAGGGCAGGTGTGTGCATGAGAGTGGGGAGTGGCCACTTCTGTGCTTAGCCCTCAGCTGAGAGTGGATCCTCACTTGGGCTCGGGGAATCTGAGTTCAAATCCCTTTCCGAAAGCTAAAGGGACCCCTGACCGCGGATGACTGGGGTTGCACCCTCCATCTCTATAGGCTGAGGGAACCGGTGTTTGTCTGCAGACAGCTTCCGGGTATGAAGCCAGAAGGACTAAGCCGCTTCTGGCGAACCAGAGCAGCGCACAGAATCTCTTTCCTAACTGGTGGGCTTATTCACCACTTGGTAAAAATACACTCTGAGAGGCAGAGAGCTGCCCTCCCCCCTTTGAAAGTGTCATTCAGTGTGAATCTGTGGTGGTGTGAGATTTGCACCCAGGACTCCTCAGTGGATTAGCAACCTCTGTACTGTTCAAGCCCTTGAGGAAATGGCTACAATAAATAAGACCAAAGCAATGGCCAGTGTAGAAATGCTTTCAAATGAATGAAAAGTCATGTGTTCAGGGCAGCTTCTTTTCATTAGCAATGACGGGGCTTTCACATTTAAAATACCTAAATGAGCTCTCCCCAGCGTGGCTTTATAGTGTCCCACTAAAACTGCTATCAGAGTTTTAAAAAACCCACTAGCCAGGCAATTGATGGGCATAACTCATTTGAGGCCTGGCCAGTGTGGGAGGAAGAGGGCTCAGCTGGCAAATGGGGCTCCAGAAGATTCCTCCGTTAAGGAGCCAGAGGCACCGCCAGGGTCCCTGGGCTCTCATTGCCTGCCTTCCTCCAAGGCTGGTGGATCTCTGTAGCCCTCTCCTCACTCCAGGCAGGCAACAAACTGCTCTCTGATTGCAACTTCACTTTTTAGATCTGGGTTTAAGATCTTCTGCACGAAACAGGTCTGCCATTGGAAGGCCATTGCTTGGATGTATAAATAAAATCTCAGAGCACATCACAATTGTGCATAAAACCATACAAGAAAAGCTATATAACAAAGTTAACATTAAAGTAAAGGTAAAGGGACCCCTGACCATTAGGTCCAGTAGTGACCGACTCTGGGGTTGCGGCGCTCATCTCGCTTTACTGGCTGAGGGAGCCGGCGTACAGCTTCCGGGTCATGTGGCCAGCATGACTAAGCCACTTCTGGCAAACCAGAGCAGCGCACGGAAACGCCGTTTACCTTCCCGCCAGAGGTGTACCTATTTATCTACTTGCACTTTGACGTGCTTTTGAACTGCTAGGTTGGCAGGAGCAGGGACCGAGCAACGGGACCTCAGCCTGTCGCGGGGATTCGAACCGCGAACCTTCTGATTGGCAAGTCCTAGGCTCTGTGGTTTAACTCACAACGCCACCCGCGTCCCTAAAGTTAACATTATTAATCAGCTAAAGGCTGTGGAAAGGTGTGTTCTTAATTGCCTGCATAAGCCTTATGGGATAGAAAAGAATTTAGCAGGTATGTGAACGTTGAAACAGAAGGGGCCTGGATTCCATGCCGTGTGAGCAAATGAAATAGTTTATTATTTGTTTGTTTGTTTTTACATTTATAGCCCACTTTTCCCCCCCAAAGAGCTCAAGCTGTTACACATAGTTCTCTTCCTATCTCTTTATTCTAGCAACAACCCTGTCATTTAGGGTAAGGGAAAGTGACTGGACCAAGGCCACTTAGCAAGCTCCTTCAGGCCTTGTTCAAAACTGCAACCATGACGGCTTCAGAGGGTTCTCCTGACTGGGGGGGCAGGGGGAAAGGTGATCTCCAACACCTGTTTTCAATACCAGTGCTCACCAACTTGGGGCAGCATGGTGTAATCGTTAGAGTGTCAGACTAGGAAAAAGTTAACAGTAGATTGGGAGCAAAATTCTCTAGGCAGTTTGTCCTGAAATTATGACGAACTTAACACCAGTGTGTACCTCACAGGGTAGTTTTGAGAATAAAATAGAGGGGAGCCAAGGGGGACCATGGAGGCCAAGGTGGAATATACCATATTTTTTGCTCTATAAGATGCACTTTCCCCCTCCTAAAAAGTAAGGGGAAATGTGTGTGCGCCTTATGGAGCGAATGCAGGCTGCGCAGCTATCCCAGAAGCCAGGGGAGCAAGAGGGGTCGATCTCTCTTGCTCTCCTGGCTTCGCTTCGCTGGAGAGCCGCTGCACAGCTTTCCCTCTCTGCGCAGCGCCCCTTCAGCCAAGCGGGAGGAGAAATGGAGCCCCTTCCGTCTCTCCTCCCGCTTTGCTGGAGAGGCACTGAGCGGACAGGGAGAGAACATTTTTTTCCTTGTTCTCCTCCTCTAAAACTAGGTGCGTCTTATGGTCGGGTGTGTCTCATAGCGCGAAAAATACGGCAAATGTAATATAGCAGTAAAAGGGGGGTTAGGGAAATGCGTGGGGTGTAAGGTGAACGGTGGCTACTAGTCATGATGGCACCTCCAGAGTGAATACTAGTTGCCTGGGGCTCAACAGGGGGAGAGAACTGCTAACACCCCCCCACCCTGCAAATGTCCGGCTTGTGGTCTTCCCAGGGGCATCTGTTGGCCACTCTGGGAAATGGGCTGCTGGCCTGCAAGCCCCAAATCCTCTGGAATAGACAGGAAGGCTAATCTTGTTCTAGGACAAAAGTCATTCCCCAGCTATTGCTAATCTCTCTTTACTGTGATGTAGACACCACAGTTCCCGTCTTCAAAGACACAGCCCCCTCTCCCCAGAAACGGGGGCTTGAGGGGGAGGTATTAGTCCCTGATCTGGACTTTGTGTAGAAATGAAATCTCTCCACCACAATAATGAGCTTCAGAACTTATCTCAATGCTAGCCACACTAAGACAAACACTGCAGAATATCAAAGAAAGACATTGCAAACAGGAGGTGGGCTTCAGTCCTTTATGTAGTTCAATGGACTTCCCTATCTCTGATCCTGGAGGGAGATCCTGTGCTGGTTCATCAATGCAGAACTTCTGCAACAACTGCTGCTCCTAGCCATCTGCAGCAAGCACATGCCATGGCTTCCCAAATTTCAGCTTCCAGCTCATCTTTCCAGAGGTGAGTCATCAGGTACCGAAATGGAAAAATACCAGCCTCCTCTGATGCTTTTGCTGGAGTGCAACCTCTTGTCTAAGGTAAACGCCCCTTTACAGCATTTTCAATACAGTGCACTCAAACACAGCAATTTATTTACATTAAAACTTACAACTTTAATTGGGGGGTGGGGGAGGCAGAGAGAGCAGACAACTTGGTGGTTAATACTTTGTCTCGCAGAACCGTTGCTCCAATCTTGCTCCAGCCCTGATGAGAGTAAGTGGTGCAGCCTGGTGCCCTACATCCTTGCTCAGAGTTAGTGGCCAGAACCACACTGTAGATTTAAAGTCCTCTTAAAGGTAAAGGGACCCCTGACCATTAGGTCCAGTCGTGGCCGACTCTGGGGTTGCGGCGCTCATCTCACTTTATTGGCCGAGGGAGCCGGCGTACAGCTTCCGGGTCATGTGGCCAGCATGACTAAGCCGCTTCTGGCGAACCAGAGCTGCGCACGGAAACGCCGTTTACTTTCCCGCCGGAGTGGTACCTATTTATCTACTTGCACTTTGACATGCTTTTGAACTGCTAGGTTGGCAGGAGCAGGGACTGAGCAACGGGAGCTCACCCTGTTGCAGGGATTCGAACCACTGACCTTCTGATCAGCAAGTCCTAGGCTCTGTGGTTTAACCCACAGCGCCACTCACGTCCCTTTTAAAGTCCTCTTACACCACTTTAAATAGCCTTGGCTTCCCCCGAGGATTCTGGGAGTTGTAGTTTTTAAGGGTGCTAAGAGTCATTAGGAGAGCCCTCTCTCTCCCAGAACTTCAGTTGCCAAAGTGGTGCAACAGTCAGAAACTTAGCCAGGGCCTGGGCAGCCTGATGTGCTGCAGAAGTGCCAGCCCAAAGAAGACTGGATGTCTGGATTGGGACCAAGCCATTCTCTAGCCGTGTGCTGTTCTCTCAGCAACATGCATACTCTGTTCCTGCAAAAGAGGCATGTCTCTTCATGGAGGAGTGGGCTACTAAGGACAGCGATGCCACTGGGTGGAAGCTGCAGGAGGGAAGAGGGCTGGCTGCTCTTGGGCTTAAGTCTTGGTTGTGGGTTTCCCCTTGGGATGATGGGCCATGGGCCTGATCCAGCAGGCTCTTCCTACGTTCTTACGGCTACCAGCCCTGATGTCTGTGCTCTGCCTCCCACACTCAGAGGCAACAATGCTGTTGAATACCAGTTGCTGGAAATTGCAGGAGAGAGATGCTCTTGGCAACGGCGGAGGAGGCCGCTTGGGCACCTGGGGCAGCACACACAGGGGCAGGGCACACCGCGGGGCCTCCAGAGTCTGCCTGCCTCCTCCCACTCAGCCGCCTTGCAGCTGGGGGGGGGGGGAGGTAGCGGGTGGACCGTTTGGGCAGAGCGGAGCCTTCACGCGCCCAAGCACCATGTCTCTCCCAGGAGAGACGCATGGCTTGGGTGCGCTGCAGGCCCGTGGTGAGCGCCGCCCGGCATTTTGTCACCCCCTCAGTGGTGACACCCGGGTGGGCTGCACCCACCGCAGCCCCCTTCCTCCGCCACTGGCTCTCGGGTTCATGTCCTTCACAGGTTTCCCAGAGAGGGCATCTGGTGGGTCGCTGGACAAGGTGGGCCATTGGCCTCATCCAGGAGACTCTGATGTTCTTGTGAATGTCCCCCTGGCCAGCCCTGGCTGCTTCCGAACCCTGAGTTTGAAGCCAGGGTGCCCTTTGTAACCCCTCCCAAACCGCTCCTTTCCTTCAGGGACTGCAGCAGCCCCCAAACTCTGCAATGGCCCCAAGCTGTGCCAGTGTGTCAGAACTGCCTCCCCAGCCCCTTTGGGTACATAATTGTGCAGAAGGCCGAGGGGACCGGCTGTGTTGCCACTGGGCTAATTGGCCTCTTGACACCAGTTCTCAGTGCAATATTCTGCCCCTCGCCTGCCCCCCACCCCACTTGCCTTCTCCCAGGGCAGCCAGATTGAAATCAGATTTAACCTCCCAGATATATCGTTTCATTTAAGGGCTAGTAATTCTGTCAGTCCGGCTCTGACAAACGAGAGCCTCGCCTGCCAATCTGCGGGCAAGAGTGATGTGCTGCTGTTCCCGGGGTGTCAGGCGCCGGAGAGTTACAGGCTCCGCTGGCCTTCGGGAGGCAAGACTAATAACCGGCCAGGCCAGGGGAGCTTTGGGCGGGGGGCGGGGAGGCGGTTTCTTGTTTATGGAGGGAGGTGTGTGTCGAGGGATAGGTGGGGGCGGGGGGAGAGGTCAGAGCTGATACCCATAAATACCCTCTCTTAAGTGAGCTGAGATGAGATGTGTCAAGGCTTGAAGGAAGATTTGCGGGGATGGAGTGTCTGGGCAGGGAGGTGGAATAGATTGCTCTTGGGGTTGTCCTGGGTTTGGGCTCTTCTGTCCTCTTCCAGTGACAACCTATAATTTAATAAATTATATAGAGATGGATTTCTCCCGGTGATGGGAGGCTTGAGGGTGGCTCCAAGCAGTGGGGACCTGGCAGGATGGGTGCTGTGGCTTGATCTGGGCTGAGGTCTTGTGATTTGTATTTGAGTGGTCAGGAGGGTGTGGATGGAGAGATCTGAGGCTGGCAGCAAGAAAGAACCAGTGTGGTCATTAAGAGTGTCAGACTAAGACCTGGGAGAGACCAGGGTTCAAATCCCCACCTGGCTGCCATGAAGCTCACTGGGTGTGACTGTGGTCCATTCACTGCCTCTCTCAGCCCAACCCGCCTCACAAGGTGGTCGTGGGAATTGAATGAGGAAGGGGAGAAAACCATGTACACCACTTTGAGCTCCTTGCGGGGAAAGTTGGGATATAAATCCTAATGCTAATAATAATGCTAATAATATGGGATGCGGGTGGCGCTGTGGGTTAAACCACAGAGCCTGGGACTTGCCTATCAGAAGGTTGGCGGTTCGAATCCCCGCAATGACGGGGTGAGCTCTCATTGCTCGGTCCCTGCTCCTGCCAACCTAGCAGTTCAAAAGCACATCAAAGTGCAAGTAGATAAATAGGTACCACTCCGGTGGGAAGGTAAACGGCGTTTCCGTGCGCTGCTCTGGTTCGCCACAAGCGGCTTAGTCATGCTGGCCACATGACCCGGAAGCTGTATGCTGGCTCCCTCGGCCAATAAAGCGAGATGAGCGCTGCAACCCCAGAGTCAGCCACGACTGGACCTAATGGTCAGCGGTCCCTTTCCCTTTTTAATGCTAATAATGCTAATAATAATAATAATAATAGTAATAGATAAAAATATTATAGGATTTCAACAGGAAGTTATGGGGCATGACTCAGTTGTGCTCCCTGAAGCTTTTGCAGGGGCAAACTGTCCTGAAAGCAGGATAACCTATAACCACCCTGATACCTAGAGATGGGAAGGTCTGGAAAAAACCCAGGAAAATCGGAAAAGCCCCCCCCAGGTTTTTCCCATTTCCCCCCCCCCAAAGCCGTTTCCCCACAGAATTTTATTTTATTTTTAAATAGTTTGATATAGTTTGAATATTCCACACATCCCCCCCAATTTTTCTTGAAAAAAACGGCTTTGGAAAAACCCAGAAAAAAGCCTGCCCCCCCAATTTTTCTGTCCTCCCCAGGTCTTCCAGCACCCCCCCCCTTAGAGCTCCCTGCCAACTGACACCAGGCAGGTGCTCTCACTGAACTCTTTCCAGCAACGGCTCAAAATATTTTCATTAAGGCTGTTGTAAACATCTGAACACGTAGAAGCTGCATGCGATTTGCTTCCTTTTAATCACTGCTGACTTTAATCACCTTTTGAATACTCTTAAATACCTGCTTTTAACTGCGTTTTATCAATCGTTTTAATGTTCTGTTGTATATCTTTGTTAACTGTTTAGAAGCTCTCTTACTATCATGCGGTTTATAATATATAATAACAAATTCAATTTAAAAAACCGCACACACTCCTTTTCCTTTCAAACGGAGTTTGAGCCTTACTGCAACATACTATTCAGTAACCGGATGTTGGTTATTTCTGGGCCTGGCATGCAGAAAAATTGAAAGCTGTTTTTTAGAAGTCCATGAGAAAAATGACAAATAGGAAGAAGAAATGGAAATGACAGCAGTAGTTCAGAAAATGAGATAGAAGAAACTGCATGTATATGTATATGTCTTCTGTTTCTTTTCTTTTTTAAGCTCTACTCAGTGGCGTAGCGTGGGTTGTCACCACCCGGGGCAAGGCAAGTAATTTGCGCCCCCTAACCCATGGATTTGCGCCCCCTAACCTGTGGATTTGCGCCCCCTAACCCATGGATTTGCCCTAACCCCAGATGTTGTGCCCGGTGCGGCCGGCCCCCCCTGCACCCCCCACGCTACGCCACTGGCTCTACTCAAAGGGTAGACCTTCTATGGAGCTTAAATATTGAGGTGGACCTTAACTTCATTTGCTGTTGGTGCTAAGGGGCAAATCTGATTATTTTTTATGTTGATGGTTTCTTGCTTTTTTTGTTGCTTTTGAGGGAAAGGAGGGTGGTAGCCTGTTTTATTGCAAGCATAATATTTTCATATACATTGCATTTCACGCAATTTGTAAAACTACTCCACACTGAACAGTTTTTCAATTTTTCCAAGATTTCTATTTTTTTCTGGAAAAAACATTTTTTTCCTCATGGCATCAAAATTTCTGGAAATTTTACATCTCTACTGATACCATCATGACCAGTTTTGGAACTTAGTTCGCTTCCGAGATCTGTGGCTAGTTGCCTGATGGAAGCCCTTCTTCCCTGGGACTCTCCTGTGTCTGATAAATACTTTGAAAGCTCATTGGAGAGACTGTGGTGGGATTGTCTGCAGAGGAGGGCCATGGCTGCTCTTGGACTCAGCTGTAATTATCTTCATTGAATCATAGAATTGTAGAGTTGGAAGGGACCCTCAGGGTCATTCAGTCCGGCCCCCTGCAAAGCAGGAATCTCAGCTAAAACATCCAGGACAGATGGCCAAACCCAACTCTGCTTAAGAACCTTCAAAGAAGGAGATCCCACCACCACCTTCTCAGGTAGTCTAGTCCACTGTTGGACAGTTCTTACTGTTAGAAAGTTCTTCCTAGTGTTTTGTTGAAACCCCATTTTTTAAGAAGTTGAATCCATTGGTTCAGGTCCCACCCATCAGAGCAGCTTCATCTGCCAAGTGACAATCCTTCATATATTTGAAGACGGCTATCCCATCACCTCTTAGTCTTTTCTTCTCCAGGCTAAACATCCCCAAATCCTTCAAGCTTTCATCATCAGTCTTGATTGTGAACAGAGCTCTCTCCCCCCCCCCATGGAACTCACCAGAACTTAGTTCCTGCACCTCTCAGGTGGGAACCACTAACATTATAGGAGAATAATAGAGGCGTTCAGGGTGAGTTGCAGCACCTCTTTTTCTAGAAAAATAGCACTGGTTTTGAGACCTTTGATCTTCTTGGTCACCCTCCCCTGCACACATTTCAACTTGTCAACATCCTTCTTAAATTGTGGCACCCAGAACTGGACACAAGACTCCAGGTGGGATCTGTCCAAGGCAGAATAGAGCAATACTATGACTTCCAATGATCGGGACACTAGACTTCTGTTGACGCAACATAGCATTGCATTACAGTCGTACCTTGGTTGTTGAACGGAATCTGTTCCAGGAGTCCATTCAACTTCTGAAAATGTTCGACAACCAGGGCGCGACTTCTGATTGGCTGCAAGAGCTTCCTGCACTCAAGCAGAAGCCGCAGAATCCGCGTCAGACGTTCGGCTTCCAAAGAATATTCGAAAACCAGAACATTCACTTCTTAAGTTGTTTAGTCATTTTCCGACTCTTCGTGACCCCCTGGACCAGAGCACGCCAGGCCCTCCTGTCTTCCACTGCCTCCCGCAGTTTGGTCAAACTCATGCTGGTAGCTTCGAGAACACTGTCCCACCATCTCGTCCTCTGCCGTCCCCTTCTCCTTGCGCCCTCCATCTTTCCCAGCATCAGTGTCTTCTCCAGGGAGTCTTCTCTTCTCATGAGGTGGCCAAAGTCTTGGAGCCTCAGCTTCAGGATCTGTCCTTCCAGTGAGCACTCAGGGCTGATTTCCTTCAGAATGGAGAGGTTTGATCTTCTTGCAGTCCATGGGACTCTCAAGAGTCTCCTCCAGCACCATAATTCAAAAGCATCCATTCTTCGGCAATCAGCCTTCTTTACGGTCCAGCTCTCATGTCCATACGTCACTACTGGGAAAACCATAGCTTTCCCAGCAAAATAGCAAAATACACCAGAACAATTAAAAAACAGTATTAATAATACACCCCCACTTCTTATAGCAATGTGTTTACAGGAACAACAACAGCAATATTATCTGATACGAAAACTGAAAGTTATGATACATTTACGGCTCCATCTGGATGGGCTCATTTTGTTGGTTTGCCTATAGATTTTTGGCTGGGGCAGGGGAGACATCCTTTCCGCTGTGGAGTTTGTGCTTAACTTATGTGGATGGCTTTTGAATCTGGTTGAGCTAAACCCAGAAGAAAGCACCCGTTTCCCTTGGAATAGGGGGAATCTCCACTCCCATTAACTATAAGGGAGAGGTGATATTTTGTCTGCATTTTGGTGGAAAAGTACCCAGTCCACACAATTTGAACCAATACAATATCATGAAGAAGGATTTTGAGAAGCTGTAATGGGGTCAGAGGAAAGAGACCAAAGATAAAGGCTCTTGCGACCCAGACTTAAAATGAATGTCTGAGGGATATGGTGGTGTTTAGACTGGAGAAGAGGAGACTGAGGTGGCCATATTCAGATATGGGAAGGGTCGTTGGAAGATAGAGCAAGCTGCTCCAGACGGCAGGAACCAAACTATCAGATTCAAGTTAAAAGAAAGGAGACGCAGCCTAAACATTCTGACAGTAAGAGCTATTCAACAGTGGAACAGATATCCTCAGAAGGTGGCCGACTCTCCTTGGAGGTTTTTAAGCAGAAGTTGGGTGGCCATCAGTCATGGATTCTTTAGCTGAGATTCCTGCATTGCAGGGGGTTGGACTAGATGGCCCTTGGGGTCCCTTCCAGCCCTACAAATCTGTGATTCCAAGTGAGCTGAAACACAATTATCTTTCAAAATTCTGTGAATTAAGTAATGCAGTTCCCAATCCAGTGTGTACAAGAATGCATACATTAGGAGGAAGTGTGCCTAAAAAGGCATGCATTAGTAAAATTAGATATAAAAATGCATTATGTTAGGGGAAACTGATTGCAGAGATGTTTTAAGTTCATCAAAGTTGCATCTAAAAAAACAGTGCTTATTAGGTGAAATTCACAATTAAATGCTGATGGAATTTCATGAAGATTTCTTATTTTTTTACTTGTGGAAATGTGGAAAGCTGAATTTAATATTAGAAAAACAAGAAACTGAAATTGACAGATTCATGTTGACCCCAGCCCACATGGCTAGAGGTCAGCAGCGATGGGAGTTGTAGTCTGATAACATCTGTCGGGAAGGCTGTGCAAGGAGCAAAGTTAGTTCTTTGCATTTTTTGCTTTCTTTTAGGCAGGGTTAAATGTCCTGCACACCCAGTTCTTGGGACTGAGAAGGGGAAGGAGAAAGTTGCAAGCCTCTTGTGCCGGGCTGACATCTAGGCAGGCAATTAAACAACATCTTGTTTTCCTGATGATCTTGGTGGTGGTTGGGGGAGGGGAGAGGTCAGTCGCTGCAACATCTGAAGGGTGTTAACCTCTTATTAACACCTCCAATTTGTGAAAGGTTTTGATTGTCATCTCCTGGCCCAGCGTTGTCCCTTCCCAATTGTCGAGGGGACGCATCCAATCTTCACCAAATAATTGTGCCCTCTGCAACTCCCCCCCCCCCCCGCTGCAGTGCTGCATCCGTAGCAGCCTCTCAGAGAGACTTGTGGACACGTTTCATTTTGAGTGATCATAACAGCACAAGAAGAGGCTGCTGGATCAGGCCAGTGGTCCATTGAGTCCAACATCCTGCTTTCAGATGCCTCTGATGGGAAACTTTGGCGCCATCCTGGCTAGAAGACATTGACAGCCCTCTCTTCCTCCTCCATGGGTTTGCCCGGTCCTCTTTTCAAGCCATCCAAGTCGGTGGCCATCACTGCCTCCCATGGCAGGGAGTCCCATAGTTTAATTTTTCTTTGTCTTCCAACATCTTCCAATATTCAACTTTCCTCCACACCATGTGTGATTTTATAAGCTTCCGTCATGACGCTTCTGACTTGCCTTTTCTCTATAAACGAAAAAGTCTCCAAAGTTGCAACCTTTCTTCGTAGGCAAGTCACTCCATCCAATCTGTCCTTTGGGTTGCCCTTTTCTGCACCTTTTCCACCTCGTGGCTGCCATCCCTCTGTCTCAAGAAGGCAAGCCATTGCTTTTTAGCAGCGCCAAAGTGACCTCCCCAGGGTGCAAACCCAGGCAGTGTGTCTGGAGGTCCTGGGCTGCCCAGATGATACGCTTAGCCTGCTTCCGAAGGAGAGCAAAGCAAGACATTTGGCACCAGCTTAAGCGTAAGAGAGGGGACTCGGGTGGCGCTGTGGGTTTAACCACAGAGCCTAGGACTTGCCGATCAGAAGGTCGGCGGTTCAAATCCCCGCGGCGGGGTGAGTTCCTGTTGCTCGGTCCCTGCTCCTGCCAACCTAGCACTGCGAAAGCCCGTCAAAGTGAAAGTAGATAAATAGGTACCGCTCCGGCGGGAAGGTAAATGGCATTTCCGTGCGCTGCTCTGGTTCTCCAGAAGTGGCTTAGTCATGCTGGCCACATGACCCGGAAGCTGTACACTGGCTCCCTCAGCCAGTAAAGCGAGATGAGCGGCGCAACCCCAGAGTCGGTCACGACTGGACCTAATGGTCAGGGGTCCCTTTACCTTTAAGTGTAAGAGTTGCTTGATGGAGACATACAAAGAGCCACACTCCACATTTGTGTTGGGTTTGCTCCTTAGCCTTTTCCCCTCCAAAAGATACCTTGCAAGGCAGCGGAGGTTTAAGGTCAGTTTTCCTTCTCCTCGATGGGCTCCCTTCCCATGTGGACAAGCCCCACCTGCCCCTCACTTCCTCTGCAGCACAGGCAGAAACTGCCTTCTTGACCGTTGGACCCGCTCTTGGTCAATACTCTATGCGTGAGAACCTTGTCTTCACAGGCAGGGGAAGTTCCTAACTCACTGAGGGTTTGAAACCCACCGGCTCCCCTCACCTGGTTTAGCCGGCCAGTCGAGGCCATTGCTGCTGGGCTTGTGGCTCCTGTCTCATGCTGGCAGCTTCTGGGAGCCACAGTTGAGAGCTGAGTGCAGAGTGGGGACCAAAGGGGGATGGGCTACCTCAGAAGGAGCATCATGTGTCCCCCCCGCCTGAGGTCCTGCCCCTCCCCTAACATGCCATACACCACAACTCTACACTGTCCTATTTTTAGATGAGGCAACCAGCACCTGCAGACATTTCTGTGGCTCGGAGATCAGGGGGTTGGGAGAGCCTCTGCCTCTCCGCTGCCTTCCCCCCTTTTTGTGGCTGCTCTCAGTGGCGCAGAAGCAAGGGCAGTGGAAGCAGTTGGCAGCCCCAAGCTCCACAGGGCTCTCCTTGGTTTGGGAGCAGAGGCAATGGGTGACCTGTGCAACGCCCAAATTCTGCACCCCTCCGCCTTCCTCCCTCCCTTCTAAATCATAGTTGCAGTGTCCCCAACAGTGCTCTGCGCCCAGCGCAACTGAACTGGTCCTGCTCCCCTAAACCTGCCTCTGGCGGAGGCTGCAAGTCTTCCAACACACACAGACACGCAGGCAAAACTGGTGGGTTCAAACCCCTCCTGGTGACTTGCATGGAAGAATTTCACTTGAGGTTTTCAAATCTCGTGGAGTTCCCCAGTTGGAGGCAGGAATGCTTCTGAATGCCACTTGCTGGAAACTGGCACAGGAGGGGGCAGAGGGCGGCTGTGATGGAATCCTGCTTGCTGGTTTACCAGTAGAGCCACCTGGTTGTCCAGCGTGAGAGCTGGATGTCCTTCTGGTGTCCTTGGCCTGTTCCACTTGCAGTTCAAGGCGCCCATTTCCTCTGTACTCCCTGAACTCTGCAGCACCCTTGTTACACAAGCCCGGCACATTACGCAGACCTTGAAACAATTTGCACCTCTAAATAGCTACTTGGGACCAGTGCTCTTTGTGTTGGAGCGCTGTGCACCAAAGGTCATCGGTCAGAGGGACACGGGCTTGTAGGTGTCTCTCACCCCCCACCCCAATTCCTCTTGGAAAGCTTTGATGCCAGAAAAGACACTTTCTATAACTACCAAGGAGTTAATTGTCAGCTTCAAGCAGTGGAGTCCTAGCCCACATTGCATCCTGCTGTTATGAAGGTTTCCAAAGACAATTAAAAGCCTTTCTCCTTTCCCCACTAGCCTACACACACACACACACACACACACACACACACACGGGTTATACCTCTTTTTGGCTGCTGTTGATAATTGGTGGGTCAGGGGTGTGGAGAAACTCTGCCTTTCCTAGCAGTTAGAACTGACTCTTTGTGAACCGAGGTTCATTGCCTAACACCATCAAGCAACGGGCTCCAGTAGCATCATGTTTTGATTGGTGTGAGCTGTCTCTGCTTAGGTCTCCTGGATGAGATCTGTGCTTTGGCCATCAGCATGGAGGTCCCTAAACCAAACTCTCAGTCTGCATGTGGGAATTGCACTTTGTTCATGTTCATTTCTTCCTTGTTTGCACCATGCACACACTTTGCTTTGTTTGCACCCTGTGGGGAGATAGTGCTTTGCTTACACCCTTGTAGGACAGGGAGGGAAGAGGAGACCCCCGGGCAAGGTTGAAAGAGAAAGCGGTAGTCTCTGAGGTCTGGGAAGGCTGGCTGCAGGTTCAACCTCTGCCCTCGTTCTCAGTTGCTCATCTGCAAAATGGCAACAATGGGAGCCTATTTTAGGTGGGCAGGCGTAATTAACGTCTTTGCAAATAAGGAGCGCATAGACATTGCTAGCAGCAGGAACTGCTTGAGTGGGGCAGCTCCTGGGATTATGCATTGGCTGAGGCAGGAATGTGGAGTCCTGGGAGTCTCCTGCAACTCCACCTCCCCTTCCCTGAGCAATCTCTCTCAGGGTAAGTGTGCAAACCCTATAAAAAGCTTTTCTTTTCTCCCGGCTCCTGCTTTATTGCCACTCTCTGCTGGGGAATCCCGGCGTCCTCTGCTTCCCTCGTTCCACATCTGTCTTTTTTCTATTATAAGTGCCTTGCACAATGGGCCCAGGAGCCTGAGCTCTCGGGAGGAAGTGTAGGGCTGTGTGTGTGTGTGTGTGTGTGTGTGCATCTTCACAGTCCATGAAATGCTCTGCTCACTTTTGCCAACACTGTCAAGGTGTCTGTTGCAGGAGAGTAGCCACATTTTGGGGAAGCAGGTGGACTGAGGGGAGCGTGAAAGAGGGGCAAGGCAGCAGGCAGCTCTCTTTTGTGGGGAGAAATGAGGGAAGGGCATAATGTCCAAACTGACACTGCCCAGCGCTTTTGGGAGTATGACAAGCTTGATTGGGAGTCAGTTTTACTTTCTCTGCTGGATTTTGGATTTTACTGTGGTATTATCGACTGTCCAGTGTTTCAGCTGAACCCTTTTGGGGGGTTGGAATAAACTTTTTAGTCTGCTTTGCCCAGAGAACTATACAATGGGACAATTCACAATTATCTAAGTACGTAAACAAAACTGATAATGCCCTGCTTACTGAACTGTTCCTTTTGTGTGTGGGGGGAGGAGGTGCCCCCTGACACTCACCCGTCCAGCCTCAGTTTCACTTCTGCCTCCTAGACTGAAGACTGTTCTCTGCGGGTGGTGTCCCTGGAGAAGCTGAACCCCTGGCTCGGCTGTGCTGGCAGCCGTGTTGGGCAGCGGGGATGCCAGGGTTTGCTTTGCATCTGAGGGCGTGTTTGTGATGACCTGTCCTCCTCGTGGAGGCATCTGGGAGCTTATGGGCAACCTTGCTATACTTGGTTCGGTATGTCCTCACTGAAATGTTTGCAGGTTCAAACTGCTTCCTTTCCAATCAGTGCCTGTCCCATAACTTCCTGCTGAAATCCTGCAACACTGCATACCACAAATGTTCCTATTTGCTTATTTGTTTGTTTTGTCCCACTTTTGTTGAGCTATAAAGCACAAGAGATGCCCCTCCAGGTGTCAACAATATGGGAACTTTGGGAGAACTTTGTCCAGAACAAACCCACCACTAATGAGCTATTACTATTGCAGAACACACCTGACGTGTGTGTGTGTGTGTGTGTGTGTGTGTGTGTGTCCCCGTCCCTGGTCTGGAGAGGCCCTGAAGTGTTTTTTGGGGTGTTTCATGCATTCAAAGCGCATCTTGCAAGTCTTGACAGAGGAAGGGCCACAGCTCCGGGGGTGGAGCACCTGCTTTGCATGCAGAAGTTCTCCTGTTCAATCCCCAGTGGCCTCATCTCCAGGTAGGGCTGGGGTCACCCCCTTCCTGAGACCCTGGCTGCCAGTCAGGGTATGCTGGGTGTGCCAAGTGGACCAGTGCTCTGACTGAGTACAAGGCAGTAATCCTTTCCGCAGTCCAGTAGGGTAAAGGTAAAGGGACCCCTGACCATTAGGTCCAGTCGCGAACGACTCTGGGGTTGCGGCGCTCATCTCGCTTTACTGGCCAAGGGAGCTGGCGTACAGCTTCCGGGTCATGTGGCCAGCTTGACTAAGACGCTTCTGGCAAACCAGAGCTGCACACGGAAACGCCGTTTACCTTTCCGCCAGAGCGGTACCTCTTTTATCTACTTGCACTTTGACGTGCTTTTAAACTGCTAGGTTGGCAGGAGCAGGGACCGAGCAATGAGAGCTCACCCCGTCTTGGGGATTTGAACCGCCAACCTTCTGATTGGCAAGTCCTAGGCTCTGTGGTTTAACCCACAGCGTCACACCACGTAAGACGGCATTATTATGATTATCCTCCTGGGTGTACAGCTGATGCCTGGGTGGGTATGAGAGAGAAGGCCACCAGGTGGAGATCCTTGGAGGTGTCCTCTGGGCCCCCAAACCTCCACAAGGCTGCTGTGGATTTAGCAGCGCAGCACCCCCTCCTCTGCAACCTGCCCCCGTCCTTCCTGGGCATGCAGGTGAGGGGGAGAGGGCACCCCGCTGGCACCAGGGAGTGAAATGGGGGCTTTCCCTAACAGCCGGTTCCTTCCACTCCGCATTCCTTCACGCTGGAGGAGCACGCACTGTGTCCCGGAGGGCAAAATGTATCGACAGCAGCCTCCCGAGAGACACTGGCCTTTTTGTGTGCAAACAACGGGGTGGTTCTCCCTCCCTCAGGGATGGGGGATGCGCCCAGCAAGACACTGTGTTGAGAACTGGGCGAGATGCTTGGCCCGGGAAGGGATTCAGATAAGAGCATAGATGAGCCAAGCAGCCATTGTGCTCTCCCGCTGGGGGCTGTGGTTGCTTTGCAGCTGGGGGCTGGTGGTGGGGTCTCCGAAGCCAGCCTTGCCGAGCTGCCCCCACAAACTGCCCCTGGAGCCGGAGGAGGACGTAGGGAGGCTGAAACAATTCATTGCACTTCCTTCCTTCCTGCCTTCCTTCCAAGGAGCTCAAAGTGGTGCACATGGTCTGTGTGTGTGTCCTCCTCGCCTGTGTTCCTATCCTTGCAGCAACCCTGTGAGGTTGGCTAGGCTGAGAAGCAGCGACTGGCCCAATGTTCCTCAGTGGGTCTGCCCTACTTTCCAAAAAGCACTTTGCTGTCCTTGCTCTTTGCATTCATGTCCCCCCTGTTCCTCCAAGGAGCTCAAGGCTCTCATCCACAAAACAGCCCTGCCAGGTAGGCTAGGCTGAGAGGCAGAGGCTGCCCCCCCAGGGGAGCTTCATGGGGGAGCAGGGATTTGAAGCCTGGCCTCCCAGGTCCTTGTCCATCCTGCTAACTGGCTCTCGGAGCCCCTCCTGGTCCCTCTGTGGAGTGGGGCCCTGGCCCTGCATGCCTGCCCCAGATGCTGACCCACAGAAGCTGGTGTCCTAATAAATTTGCCCATTAAAAAAGTTGCAACAAGGGACTGTTTTTGCCACGGCAGATAAAGCCATCAATCTTTTGACGGTTTATCAACCTGTGTCCCCAAGTGCTGTTCAGCCCTGCGGATTGGAGAGCCATGGCTCTGTCCTGTTCACACAAGCGCTTAGCCCAGTGAGGCACTTGCAGGATGTCTCCTGTTCAATTTCCAGAATCATACAAGTCTAGAAGGCGGCGGGCAAAGTTGTGACTTGGGGAAACAATCAGAAAGTTTTGTGGAACCTTAAAGGCCAAGAAATTTATTGCTGCGACTGCAGCTCACTCTTCCAGGTGCCTGAATTGAAATCTCAGTTGGGGGAAGCGGTATGGTGGGAGCAGAATGGCAAGGAGATGCAATAATTAGTCAGTGACAATTAAGGCTTAAATATATGTTAAACTGGCACACCTTTAACCCTTTACAGTAGCAGGTTGGTGATATTTGACCTAGAAGCCACTGAAGGACACTTTGCATTTGCCCTCTGGAGTTATGGCAGGGCTGCCTCTAGGTTTTAAGTGGGGCCCAAGTGGGGCCTTCTCTGTCAGGTGGGCTTACCTGGCTGTGGGGACCAGCCTTCTAAGCACCTCTGGTCCTTAGGTGCCTTTGAACGATCCCAGAATGGTGTTAGGTCAGGTGCTGTGCACAAAATTTTTGAAAAGTGGCTGTGTGTAGCCACAAGGCTCCCATCAGTGTGCTCAGCTGGGGGGGGGGGGGTTGCGGGGTGCAGGGTGGGCAGGCATCCTCTGTAGGTCTTGCTGAAGTCCTGGGGCCCTGCCAATAATAATAATAATAATAATAATAAGAAGAAGAAGAAGAAGAAGAAGAAGAAGAATATATTATTTATACCCCGCCCATCTGGCTGAGTTTCCCCAGCCACTCTGGGTGGCTTCCAATCAAGTGTTAAAAACAATACAGCATTAAAGATTAAAAACTTCCCTAAACAGGGCTGCCTTCAGATGTCTTTTAAAAAGAAGATAGCTGCTTATATCCTTCACATCTGAAGGGAGGGCGTTCCGCAGGGCGGGCACCACTACCGAGAAGGCCCTATAAAGTGAGGGAAGAGTCGTTACATCAAATGCATGCCCTGTTGCCTCTTGTTTAAGTGATCTGTAACACCTAGCAGGATCCGGACCTGGAAAGGGTCCCAGCTCAGTGGCAGAACATCTGCTCAGCATACTGAAGGTCATGTCACTCTTGTCAAAGCCCCGGAATATCTGAATGACTAAGACCATTGACACAAATGCCCCGGAGTTCCTTCTCCTCCTTCATGGAGCCCACCTGGCTTAGGAAACAAGCTAGGAATTGGCTTGAACATGAGCGGAGAACTCCGGTCAGATTCTTGCTCTTGATGGGGTCACCCTCCTTCTGAAGGAGCAGGTATGTCGCTTGGGGTCCTTCTGCTGTCGCTTGAAGCTAAGGTGGCCTTGGTGGTGTGGAGCGTCTTCCATCAGCTTTGGCTGGTGGCCAGCTATGTCCTTATCTGGACGGGGAAAGCCTAACTTCTGTCGTCTATGCATAGTTCAGCCTCTGAAGATGGTTTGGAAACTTAAGCTGGTGCAGAATTTGGTGACCAGGTTGCACTCACTGGGACGAGACCATTTGAGCGTGTTACATGGATGGTGACCCAATGGCCCTGGCTGCCAGTTAGTCTCTAGGCCTGGTTCAAAGTGATGGTTTCGGGCTCTACAGCCTAAATGGCTCAGGACTGCAGGACCTCAAGGACCGCCTTTCCCCACACGAACTAACCTGGACCCCAAGATCATCCTTCTCCATGTGGCTCCTCCATGAGAGGTCCAGAAGGTGGCAACACGAGACGGGGCCTTTTCTGCAGTGGCTCCCCATTTGTGGGATGCTCTCCCCAGGGAGGCTCACCTGGGGCCTGCGTTATATATCTTTAGGGGTCGGGTGAAAATGTTTTTCTTCAGCCAGGCATTCTACATCCTTTTACATGTCTTTGTGGGAGGAAGGTTATTGGTTTGTTCTTTAGTTTTTTTAAATGTATTTTGTGTTCTCATTTTGTATTTTTATGTTGTGAATTGCCAAGAGATTTTCGGATGAAGGATGATATACAAATGCCATTATTATTATTATTATTATTATTATTATTATTATTATTATTGCTATTACAAAATCCTCTTTGGAGGAAGCTTCTCAGCTGTTTTCTCCTCCTCCTCCTCCTCCTCCTCCTCCTCCTCCTCCTCCTCCCCCTCCTCCTCCCAGGTGGGTGACCAGATGAAGCTGCTGCAGAACTGCTGGAGTGAGCTGCTGGTCTTTGACTACATTTTCCGCCAAGTGCATCATGGGAAGGAGCACAGCATCCTGCTGGTGACAGGCCAGGAGGTAAAAGCACTAGTGTCTGCAGGTTCCGCAATGGCCCTGTTCAGAAATGCTGCAGCAAAATGTCGTAGCGCGAAGTGCCACTGCTGTTGCTCAGGATTCTGGCCACTTCCTTTCCTTTCCCCATGCCCCCCCCTTGTCTCATCTCCCCCACCCCCAAAAGTTGGTCAGCCTTCTTTGCCCACTGGGCATCTGGTTTTTTGGGGTGTGTGTGTGTGTGTGTGTGGGCATTCCCTCTACATTCTTCCACCCCCAAATCCCACCACCACCACCAAGCATGGCTGGGACAGTTTTGGCTACATAAAAAACAGCAGATACGGAGAGCTGTTATTGCTGTGGGTAGATAAGAACGATGTCTTGCCAGGAACGTACAGAGTGTAAGAGGACACAGGTCCCCTGCCCCACAGCAGAGGGAGATAGAGGCCGGGGGTGGGGGAAGAGAATTTGCAAGTACTCCATTGCACATATTTAGACTTTGGGTTGCAGTTCTCTGCACACTTACTTGGGAGGAAGCCCTATGGGATGCTAAGGGACATCACTTGTGAGTCAGGCTGCGTTGGATCGCCTGGCTAGTTAGACTTTGATCGTTATTGCTTACCCTTCTGTGTACAGCCAGCACCCAGATATAACCATATTTATTGTAATTTAGTCGACAACTCAGTCCATTAACTGCTTTAAAGCCTGATTGCTCAAAAGTCTTTCTGGTGGAGGTCGTCCCCCACCGCCCAGCTCCTGAACCTCCTTGTTCCCCTGACAAGATGGTGCTTTTCAGGGGTCCTGAACCCTGCCCACCTCCCCTCTCTTCCAGGTGAACATGTCGACCGTTACCATGCAGGCGGGATCCATCCTGAACAACTTGATGATGAGAGCGCACCAGCTGGTGGCTCACCTGCAATCTCTCCAGGTGGACAGGCAGGAGTTTGTCTGCTTGAAGTTCCTCATCCTTTTCAGCCTTGGTAAGTGCCCAGGGGCGTGGGTGGGGCAGCGAGGGACCTGGGAAGAGCAAACAGGGGCTGCCATGGAGAGCCCCCTCCCACCCTGAGATCTCAACCATGTGAGGTGTTTGGAGGAGACTTGCTTTGCTTGTGGGTTCATCTGCCTGGTGGGTGGGGCTGGAAGCCCCGTTTGTCTCTGCCTTCTCCCTACTGCCAGAAGGACGTTTTAAGACCCCGGCTGCTGGACCAGGCCCATTGAGTCCACCCTCTTGTTCCCACAGTGCCCAGGCAAGCAGGACTTAAGCAATGAGGGGCCCCCTCCCTGACCTCTTGCGGCCTCCAGCAGCTGGTAAACTGGAACATTGCTGGACAGGCCTTTCCAAAAACATGGATGTTGGCAGTCTCCTTGAGCGTGTTGTTGAGAGCTGAGGCCATGAAGCAGTTACTGTTCATCTGTGTTTGTGTCCCGAAGAATTCAGGGACAGCCTCAGATGCGGTCAGCCATTGGAGATTACAGCCCTGCCTATCGCCCAGAGGAACTGTGCACAACATCTGACCTTGACAGGGAAATGTGGGAGTGCGGTCTGCAAAGGAGACAGTTTTGTCTTGACTGGTACCTGCCTCTGATCCCCGCCCCCAAAGACCCCTTCTTTCTGCTCAGAAGTTGATTAGCACCAGTTCCGGCAGCTTTGCCTCCTCCCGCCCCCCCGCGCATGGCAGTGGAGCAGGGCCGTCTGTGTGGATATGAGCGACACCTCTGCCCCCCCAACCTCTTCTACAAATGGTTGCACCAACAGAGGGTGGTATTGGCTGCATCTGCTAGGCCTGCAAGGTTGCGCACCAGCCCTGGGGCGGCAGGGGTCAAGCAGTGACCCATTCTGCACTGGGAAGCTGCTTTGTTAGTGCTGAAGTCTCAGGCTCTTGGTCTGTCCAGCCCAGTGTTGCCTACACTGACCGGCAGCAGCAGCTGCTCTTTGGGGTCTCAGGCTTGCGGTTTTACCCCAGCCTCTACCCATAGAACGCCATTTGGCAACTGAACCCAGCGACTGAAATGCAGAGCTTCTGCCTGTTCTGTGGAAGTGCTCAGCGCTGCAGTTGTCTCAGGGAAATGACACCAGCAGCAGTATCCTTCCTGGACGTCTGCCAAAGCTGTAGTCCAGGCTCCTTTGAGGTTCAGAAAAGTTTCCTCCTTCCGGCAAATGCTGTGTTTGCCAGTTTCATGCCTAAAACCCGCCCGGGATTCTGTACCTGAATTGTGCAACCTGAATGCAAATAAAGCCTCTTTATTTTGCATAAATCGAGGCTGGATGAGACCAGTGGCAACCTCCTGTTTCCACATTGTCCAGCCAGGTGCCCAGGTGGAAAAACCACAACCAGGGCTTGAGCACATGAGCACTCTTCCCTCCTGCCAGAGCTGTAGCTGGGTGATCTTGCACCCCCGAGCCACGGACAAATTAGCTCTTCTTTCCACCTCTCCTCCACCCCCCCCATTCAATTCACCCTCTATTCTTATGAGGCAATAATCAATATTTATATTTATGGACATATTCTAAGCTGATTTCCCCCTCCCCATTGCTTGCACACCTGGCGGGGGCCCACCTCACCACCCCCTAGCTATGGACCTGCCTCCCATGAGCCAGTTATGACCCAGCTGCAGAGTGGCCCAGCTGTGAAACTGTTCCATGCTACATTCTGTACGGCATCCCTCTAGGGACACTTCCTGCAGTGGTCAAGAGACCGGGGTTTGGAGGTCAGAACCGCCAGCTAAAGGTTGCAACTTGAGCAATAATGGAAATTAAGAACTGGTCTAGACACACACAGCTCTTCTAGCTCCTTGATCTTGAACTCAAAGCTCCATAAACAGGCAAGAGAACATTGCAGGTTTGGCTGCTTCAGATTTAACACGCTCAAAAGATTCCAAATACCACCCATTCCCTGCCTTGTCGCTTAGCCATATGGGGCAAAGCGACAGGAACTGCAGCCGTCCCCACTCCCAAAGAGAGCAAGGTTTCAACTGTGCAAAGGCAGCAAACAGAGTTCTCTCCACACAACTGGAAGGCAGAGGCGCCTCTGCTTCTGACGGTGGAAGTGGAGCAAAAGTGGAGGATGTCACATAGAGGAGGGAGAAAGGTTGTTTTCTGCTGCTCCAGAGAAGCGGACACGGAGCAATGGATCCAAACTGCAGGAAAGAAGATTCCACCTAAACATTAGGAAGAACTTCCTGACAGTAAGAGCTGTTTGACAGTGGAATTTGCTGCCAAGGAGTGTGGTGGAGTCTCCTTCTTTGGAGGTCTTTAAGCAGAGGCTTGACAACCATATGTCAGGAGTGCTCTGATGGAGTTTCCTGCTTGGCAGGGGGTTGGACTCGATGGTCCTGGTGGTCTCTTCCAACTCTATGATTCTATGATTCTATGATTGTGACTAGTAGCCTTTGAGAGCCCTCTCCTCTTCCTCCTCCTCCTCCTCCTCCTCCAGAACTTTGTCCAATCCTCTTCTAAAGCCATCTAAGTTGGTGGCCGTCCTGGGGGAGAGAGATCCATGGTTTAATCATGCACTGTGTATGGAAGGGCTTCCATTCCTCCTGCCAGAAGAATTCTGGGTCAAATGATCTTCTTCAGAGCATATAAGACAAGCTCTGCCGTTGGGTCAGGCCAGAGGGGGCCCATGGAGTGCAGAACCCTGGTCTCACAGATGCCCCAATGGGCAGCCCATAGGCAGGACCTGAGTGCCCGCACACTCTCGCCTCCTGTGGGTTTTCAGCAACTGGTGTTTCTCTCGGGCTTCGCGGCAAAGGACCCCCCCCTACCTCCATGATGCCTTCCCTTCCCTTTTTGCGCATTGCGTTAAAACTTCCAGCTGCCGGTGTGGAAGCTTTTCTCCTTCCCTGAAGACAACCAGGAACAAAAGGTTGCCCTCTGCCCATGCCCCGTGCCCAACTTCCCTCTCTGAATGTGGTGCCGATTATGCTGCAAGCCGTGTGCCCTCGGCTGTACAGGAGCTGCCACCTCTTCGCTTATATATGCCGGCTGCATTTGCCCTGAAGAAAAGAATGTCTTCTCTCTCTCTCTCTCTCTCTCTCTCTCTCTCTCTCTCTCTCCAGCTCACAATCTGCACTTGGCATCTGTGTGTATGTGTGTGTTTGTGTGTGTGTGTGTGTGTGCATGCACAAACACAGGCGTGCGAGAGCGGGGAGGAAAGGGCGCCATTTGAGTCTAAATAGATTTTTCTCCTGAGCAGGTAAAAGAGGTTTAATTAAAATTAGGGCTTCTCTGAACAGCAATATTTATGAGGGACGGCACAGGTTAGCTTTGTTCTCCAGAAGGGCTTAATAGAAGCTTAATGGATTGACCCCCCCCCCCTCCACACGCGCCCGCCTGACTTCCATTCTCCAGCCAGCCACTCGAGGGGATGCGGAGCAAGAGCGGCTTTTATGCGCCTGCATTCCCTTAAGCGATTGCAATTTATCAGAAGCCTCCAGCAGACAAAAGCGGCGCTGAATGCAAAGAACTCTTGAGGGCATAGAAATTGTCCCGGCAGCTCCGCCTGTGTGTGGGGCGGCTTTTGTCGCAGGACGGAGTCTTTGCAGCCGCTCTCTCAATGGAGCGCGTCGATGTTATTTGGACAACATTCTTTATGCCTTGCAGGAATGAAAGGATTATTCAAATATTCAATTAAACCGTGAATAGGGTTTCTTCTGCAAACCAGGTGAGTTGATCAAGACGAACCCTCTATTGTTGCCTCACCTCAAAGTGTGTGGGGGGGGGGGGGGGTGGGGGGGTAGGGAAGAGAAGGCTTCAGCAGCGTAACTTCTAGGGTGTGCGAGTGTGAGGGCTGCGTGTCCCCCTCCCCCTCTTTCTCCTGGAAACGAAAACCACGATAATGTTATGCAGATGAAGAGATTCCATAATTGCATGCCTGATTATCCCAGCAGTGACTCAGAAATGAAAGGAGGCAGTCAGCACCTCAGGTGCTAAGCACAAGGCCCAGGTCAGGGGAACGTGGAAAAAGCCCTAAGGCAGGATGGGGCCCGTGGCCCTCCCAGCCCTGCAGTCTGTTCTCCCAGTGGCCAGTGAGACGCCCATTACGGGAAACCCACAAGCAGCGCCCGAGCGCCAGAGAGTGCCCTCTCCCCTCCTGCTGTTTCCACCTGTGGGTCCCCAGATGTCGTTGGACTACAACTTCCATCATCCCTGAGCTCTGGCCTTGCTAGCTAGGGGTGATGGGAGTCATAGTTCAACAGCATCTGAGGTCCCACAGGTTGAGAAAGGCTGATATCAGTATTGAAAAGCATTTGCAGAGGACAGCCATCGTGGGTGGTAGCCATGGGTAGTCCCTCCTTCCATAGACTTGTCCAATCCTCTTGGAAAGCCGTCCACGTCGCTGGCCATCCCTGCCTCCTGCAGCAGGGAGTTCCATAGTTAAACTCTGCTCTGTGTGAAAAAGCATTTCCTTTGATCTGTCCTGAATCTTCCAACTTTCAGCTTCATTGGCTATCCCCGAGTTTTAGCATGAGGAGAGAGGAAGAAAAGTTTTCCTCTGTCCGTTTTCTCTGTGCCACGTGTAATTCTATGAGCATCTAGGCTGCTGCCTCTTTCTCACTTTTCCTCTACACAAAAAAGTCCCAAATGCTGCAACCTTTCTTCACAGGGGAGTCCCTATGTCCCCAGTGAACTCTGGGCTTCCAAATTGCAGTGGCGCCCTGTGCAAAGCCAAAATCCAGCCCCCCCCAACCTATTGCCTTCCGTTTCATATTGTTGCAGCACCGCCCACAGTGTCTGCTCAGCTCAGCGCCCAGTGCAGACAAACTGGTTGTTGTTGAGTTGTTTAGTCATGTCCGACTCTTCGTGACCCCCTGGACCAGAGCATGCCAGGCACTCCTGTCTTCCACTGCCTCCCTCATGCTTGTAGCTTCGAGAACACTGTCCAACCATCTCGTCCTCTGTCGTCCCCTTCTCCTTGTGCCCTCCATCTTTCCCAACATCAGGGTCTTTTCCAGGGAGTCTTCTCTTCTCATGAGGTGGCCAAAGTCTTGGAGCCTCAGCTTCAGGATCTGTCCTTCCAGTGAGCACTCAGGGCTGATTTCCTTCAGAATGGATCGGTTGGATCTTCTTGCAGTCCATGGGACTCTCAAGAGTCTCCTCCAGCACCAGAATTCAAAAGCATCCATTCTTCAGCGATCAGCCTTCTTGATGGTCCAGCTCTCACTTCCATACATCACTACTGGGAAAACCATAGCTTTAACTATACGGACCTTTGTCGGCAAGGTGATGTCTCTGCTTTTTAAGATGCTGTCTAGGTTTGTCATTGCTGGTTGCACTCCCCTAAATCCACCTCTGCCATTCCCTCATCCTTTGGGTTGCCCTTCTCTGAACCTTTTCCAATTGCGCATCCCTTTTTGAGGCCAGGGCACCAGAAGTGTTGCACCACAGATTTGTCTAATGCCATTGTGATACTGGCACTCCACCTTTTGGGAAGACCTTGTTGGCCTTTAGTTGGGCTGGGTCCAGAACTTGGCACGGCTGAGAGAAGCATGTCCTGAGTGTTTTTATAGGGACGGGAGCCATGCAGTCCTCTAACTGCCATCAGCCGTGGCCAGCCTGGTCAGGGACTATGGGAGCTGTGTGTCCAGCAATGCTTGGAGGGCAGCAGGCCACCCAGAACTGCTTTACAGAGGACACAAGGGCAGGTCCCTGCCCCAAGGACCCTGCAGCCTACAATTCTACCCAGGTGGGATACAGCAGGAAGCAATATGTTGTTGTTGTTGTTGTTGTTTTCAGTTACAGGTGGTTAGGCTCAGTTGTATCCCCTGGGAACTGTGTGCAAGCCTTAGGGTGAGGTATTTAAACCAGCCCTTTCTTCAGAACCCTGAGGACTGAAATCTCACTGCTGTTTTTAAGGGAAGTGCAGGAGAGCACCTTCTTCACCTGCAGGAGGTCCCAGGTTCAGGGCTTGGAATGTGCTTTGCCTGAGGCTCTGGAGCTCTGCTGTCCTTCAGTGCCAGCAAACTCCAGTTTCATTGGAGTTCTCTTGTTTTGAGAGAGGGAGAAGAACTTCCCTCTTTCCCCTGTGTCTTCCATCGTTTTATACACTTCTGCCACGCTGCCTCTTACTCACCTTTCCTCCAAATCAAAAAGTCCCCAGGGCTGCAGCCTCCATCCATGGCTCCACCCTCACCTTGGTCATTCTGACGGCCCTTTTCTGAACCTTTTCTAATGCTTCAATGCCCTTCCCGCCCCCCCCCCCGAAATGGGAAAAGTGCTTATAAACACACACATACAAAAAACCCCAAACCGAAACAGATTTATTTCTTTAAAAAGATCAGCAGCCACAAGAGCAACTAAAATCCACTGATTTGATACATAAAGACACCTGCACTTAAGTTATTTCGGGGGAAAACCCTTGTATCAACTTATATGCCAAATGATCTTACGCCTTCACAACAATCAGGTTTGGATGGTCTTTCAGAATTAAGGGTGGAATCTTAATGTTTAAGGGTATCAGAAGACAGTGTCCAGAGGTCCAACATTTTTGAAACGATGACCATTTTTTTCATGGTTTCAGCCAAACCCTCAGTGGAGGAGCTACAACTCCACCTCCTCAGACAAACAAAAACATTCCTTTTGGTAGATTTATAAATCTCTTCATAGGTTTCTTCATCCATTTCTATTGTTGTCACAGTCTCCTCAACATCACCCCAAATCTTATTTAAGTGCTGGTCACAAGCATGTAATCTGCCTCGAAGTTTTCGGTCATTTCTCATTTTCACATCACTTCGTTCATCAAGACCGAGCCTGATGATATCCAAGGCCTCTTCTACAGTATCTGTGGTTTGTTGCTGCTCCACCTCGTCCGCCATTTTTTCAAAGCCCCTTCAATGCCCTTTTGTAGGGGAGGCCAGAATTCTGTGGTTCTAGGCTGAGTGTTGGGAGTGAGAGGGAGGGAGGAGAGGTTTTGGTGGCACCCCCAGAGGGCCCGCTGTGTCTTCCCAGTTAGCCTTGAAAAGGCCCTGCCTCATCTCCCCCTTGTGAGCGTGGCAAGAACAGGTGGCTGCCCACCATTGAGCTGGAGCCCCCTCCCACTGCTGTTGCTTGGCCCCTGCCCTCCCCCAGTGGCCCCCCTCCACGCTCAGCAGAGGCGTGGGCTCAGTCAGGCCCAAGGAAGGACGCTTGCACTGGCAGCTTTTGACGAGTTATCAAGAGCAGTGTACATGAGCAGGCACATTTTCAGGCAGGTGCACAGCTTAAGAGGGATATGCTTATCGCTACACCTTCACACCTGTCTCTCTCATCCTCCTACCCCTTGCTTTTTGGCTGAGCTGTTTCACCTTGGATCACGGTTTCCATGTTAGCTGAGCCCTGCTGTCACCTGGGAAGGCCAAACAGATTAAGCCCCAATCCCTCCAGCCGGTGTTTAGAGAGGAACACAACAGAGCGGCTTTGAAGCGAAGGTTTGTTTAGGGAACACCATAATGCAAGAAGAAGAACTGATTGTCCGATATGGTTTGTTTATCTCGCATAGCCTTTACCAGCCTGATGCTCATCTGCAAAGCATAAGGCTGGCAAGGTCAGTCCTTGTTCATCCAGGCAGATGAAGCTTATGAAGGTGAGAAGAGCCATTAGCTGGATCAGGCCAATGAGCTATCTAGTCCTCTTCTCACAGTGGCTGACTTGATGCTTGAGGGAAACCAGCAAGCAGGATCCTTGCACAAGAGCAGGTCTCCTCTCCTGTGTTTTCCTGCATCTGGTATTCAGAAGCCTCGCTGCCTCTTGACCACGGAGGCACAGCGCAGTAACTGTGGCTCCTCTCCTCCTCCTCCATGGGTTTGTCCAAACCTCCATCAAGGCTCTCCAAATTGGTGGCTATCATTGCCTCCTGTTGGGACGCGGGTGGCGCTGTGGGTTAAACCACAGAGCCTAGGACTTGCCGATCAGAAGGTCGGCGGTTCGAATCCCCCCGACGGAGTGAGCTCCCATTGCTCGGTCCCTGCTCCTGCCAACCTAGCAGTTCGAAAGCACGTCAAAGTGCAAGTAGATAAATAGGTAGCGCTCCGGCGGGAAGGTAAACGGCGTTTCTGTGCGCTGGTCTGGTTCGCCAGAAGCGGCTTAGTCCTGCTGGCCACATGACCCGGAAGCTGTACGCCGGCTCCCTCGGCCAGTAAAGTGAGATGAGCGCCACAACCCCAGAGTCGGTCACGACTGGACCTAATGGTCAGGGGTCCCTTTACCTTTACCTTTATTGCCTCCTGTGGGAGGGAGTTTCATAGTTTAATGTTGCGCTGCATGGAGAACTACATGGGAGGGGGCAAAACTCTGCTTTCTCCACACCACATGCAATTGTATATGTTTCCGTCAGGTCGCCTCAAGCCCCCTTTTCTCTTTTCCCCTGTGAGCCTCTCCATCAACCTCAGCCGTTTTGCAGATATCAGCCGATGGCGTGTGCGAGCTTTACAAGGGACACCTTCCATGCCTGTGTGTCCAGGAGGAAGTCCCTCTGTTCAAGAGAGGTTACCCCATTCAATGCATGTCTCCCCTTATTTCCCCTCCCCCCTCCCCCCCTGCTGCAGATGTGAAATACTTGGAGAATTCCAGTGTGGTGAAGGAAGCCCAGGAGAAGGCTCACGCAGCCCTGATGCAGTACACCGTCTGCAACTACCCGCACTCCACAGACAAGTTCCGCCAGCTTCTGATGCATCTGTCTGACATCCGGTCCCTGAGCATGCAAGCGGAGGAGTACCTGTACCACAAGCACCTGAGCGGGGACGTGCCCTGCAACAACCTCCTGATTGAGATGCTTCACGCCAAGCGGAGTTGAGGGCGCCCAGAAAGGCTCTCCGTGCCCCCTTCGCCTGGGGAAGAGACTCATGGCAGCAGAGGGGCAAAGGTGGTGGCAGGGAGTATTGGGGTGGGGTTGTCGGGTGACAGGGAGGAAGGGTGAGTGTCTCGTCTTGCCCTCCCCACAGGCGACCTCTCCCAGTTCCGTCTTTCCTACAAAGCCCAACCCTTGCCTGCATTTTGGTGTGATTCCTCCTGAGTCCCAGGCTCTCGCTCTCCAAAAGCCATGGGGCTCAGCTGTGTGGGGACTGCCCTTGGAGGCTGTTTAGGGGACACTTTGGGGGGGAGTTCGCTTTCCTAACTGGGCGGGAGAGGAGGCTGTTTAGGGGACACTTTGGGGGGGGGAGTTTGCTTTCCTAACTGGGCGGGAGAGGAGCCTTCTCCCAGGGTGTGTGAGAGTGGAGGCATCTGCCTGAGCTTCCTACATGTTCTCCAGGCATGGTCCTCTAGCTAGGTGACTGGGAAAAGATGGAGAGAAAAAGGCCCAGCACACCTACCCATTGGAAGGCCCCTGCACCTCACCTCACCTGTCCCTCTGCAGGTAGAGGCCTTGTTGGCCACAAGGGTGATTTCTGTGGTCCATGGGCCACCACGAGAGCGAGTTTGTTGTGCCTCAGATACACTGAAGCCCCTCTTCCCTTGGGGCTTCATTTTGGGAGACCTTTCTCGGAGGCCTTGCAGCTATGAGTTGAGCAAGTCAGGTGCTCCTTTTATTTTGATTTTGTTATCTGTTTATTGCATTCATATATCTATATATATCTATATATATTCTTCCCCCTCCCCTGCACATCACATTCCCTGAGCCTCTACTCTGTGTTGGGAGGATACGATAACCGATGTTTGTTTCCTGAATGTATTTTTTGCCGTTGTACCTTTGGAGCAGGTGCTCAGGTGGTCTTTCTGTGTGCTCCCTGGGGTGGGGTCTTCCTTCGTCCACCTCTGGACACAACCACTACTTTGGCTGGACAAATAGACCCAGCTAGAAGCACTGCTTGCCCAGCCCACGACCTGGTCAGCTCTTACTACCCCAAGTGGTTTGATGGAGACCCAGACACACGTACCCCTCTCACAGGGCTCCCCATCTCCTTCTGAGGAGCATCACATCAGGGTGTGACCCACAGACACCAGTGTGCTTGTGGGGCTTGGGACAAGAGGCTGCATTCCTGTACAGTGGTACTTCTGGTTACGTACTTAATTCGTTCCGGAGGTCCGTTCTTAACCTGAAACGGCTCTTAACTTGAGGTACCACGTTAGCTAATGGGGGTTCCTGCTGCCACTGCACTGCCATTGCACGGTTTCTGTTCTCACCCTGAAGCAAAGTTCTTAACCCAAGGTACTATTTCTGGGTTAGCAGAGTCTGTAACCCGAAGCACCTGTAACCCGAGGTACCACTGTATTGCAATATCTTTTTGAGTGTTTTTGTAAGGGAGGCTCCGCAGCCTTCGCCAATCCTATGCCCCAACTATTGGGACTGCAGGACAGTTGCATCTTATGTGCATCTAATCTGGTGTGATTTCAACCATACGCGGTTGAAGGTCAGCTGATTGAAATTTCAATATTTAAATCCAGGCAAGGCTCTTAAAACCTCTTTTTGTGCCATGTCTGCTTGGGCTCACCTGGCAGGCAATGTGCTTTCACCCTCTCTGCTTCGGTTGGGGAGCTCTGGTTTTCACCTACCTGAAACTACTGATTGGGGTCACCTGGAGTTTAGTCTTGTTGGTCTTCCAGAGGGCCTGCTGTGGTTTGGTACGAGGCCTCCTGGAACATGGCTTGAACCCCCAGGGACATTAGAACTGTAAAGTTGGAAGGGTCATCTAGTCCAGCCCCCTGCAAGGCAGGGAATCTCAACCAGATCATACATGACAGGTGGCCACCCAACCTCTGCTTAAATACCTCCAAGGAAAAAAGAGTCCAGCATCTCTCATAGATGTCTGCTCCACTGTCAGGAAATTCTTCTTGATATTGAGCTGGAATCTCCTTTCTTCTGACTTGAATCCATTGGTTTGGGTCCTAACCTTTGGAGCTGGAGGAAACAAACTTGCTCTGTCCTCCATGTGACAGCCCTGGAGTTATTTGAAGATGGTGAGCCATCTCCTCTCAGGCTCCTCTTTTCCAGGCTAATCCTACCCAGTTCCAACAGCCTCGCCTCATAAGGCTTGGTTTTCAGACCCTGGGTCATCTTGGTCACCATCCTCTGCACATGTTCCAACTTGTCAACATCCTTCCTAAATTGTGGAGCCCAGAACAGGACGCAGTATTCCCAGTGTGGTCTGACCAAGGCAGAATAGAGGGACTATGACTTCCCTTGATCTGGACACTAGACTTCTGATAACTCAGCCTAGAATAGCTTCGGGTTTTTTGCTTCTGCATCACACCGTTGACTCATGATAAACTTGTGGTCTTCTAAGACCCATATATCCTTTCCCCATGTATTACTTAGCCCCCCTCTTACATTTGTACAGCTGTTTCTTCCTACCTAAGTGTAGAAGCATATATTTGTCCCTATTGAAATTCATTTTGTTAGTTTTGTTAGTTCTTTGATATGTTAAAGTCATCTTGAATCCTGAGTCTGCAGCATTAGCTATCCCTCCCCACCTGCAGATTCTTTAATCCAAGTCATTTATAAAGACGTTGAACAACAACAGGACAGAACCCTGTGGAACACCACTTGTCACTTTGTTCCAGGAACCATTAGTGAGCATTCTTTGGGTTTAGTCGGTCAACCAGCTACAGATCTACAGCCCACGTTTACCAGCTTATCTGCAAGACTATCATGGGAGACTTTGTCAAAAGCCTTACTGAAATGAAGATATATTATGTCCACAGCATTCCCTGGATCCACCAATGCTGTAACTATCAATATCAGAAATTAGATTCATCTGGCATGACTTATTTTTGAGAAACTCATGCTGGGTCTTAGAAATCACAGCATCCTTTTCTAAGTGCTCACAGATTGACTGTTGAATTATCTGTTCTAGGACCTTTCCTGGTATCAATGTCAAGCTCACTGGTCAGTGGTTACATGGGTCTGCTTTCCCTCTCTTTGAAGATGGGGACACCTCCAGTCTGTAGGGACCTCACCTGTTCTCCAAGAATTCTCAAAGATCATAGACAGAGGCTCTGAGATCACATCTGCAAGCTCCTTTGGTACCCTTGAGTGCAGCTCATCAGGCCCTGGAGATCTGAATTCATTTGAAGTAGCCAGGTGTTCCCTTACCATCTCTTTTCCTATCTTGGGCTGCAGCTCCCTCCATACATCATTGATTCAGTTAGCACCAGGTTGGGCATCACTTTCCTTGTGGGTGAAGACAGAGGCAGAGTAGGCGTTGAGTAGTTCCGCCTTCTGTCTGTCGCCCAATAGCCTTTGCCCGTCTTCTCCATGCAGAGGACCCTCCACTTGCTTGTTCTTCCTCTTGCTTTGAAAACCGTAATAAAATGTCAGGAATGACTCAGTTGTTTTATAGCAGAGGTTGCACCAGATGAAGGCAGGGCTTCTGTGTTTGTTTTCTCCTTGCTCCCCTTTTCTCAGTGAAAGCACTCAGGCCCGCCCACCCTTGCCCTGTGACCGAGTGGAGCTCCTCTCTGATCTGGGTTTGGTGGCGCCCCATCAGAGCCAAGCCACAGCTCTGTGGAGGAGCAGCTGTGAGGCTGTTGTGTGCCTTCCCACCAGACCTTTGCAGAGCCTTTGATGAAGAAGCCTTCAGACGCTTTGACAATGCTGCTGTGATTGCTTCATTTCCCCCCCTGTGGGTTTTGATTACACCGCTGCATTTTCTGCTCCACATATAATGTTTGGACTACTTTTGTGTGTGTCTTCTGGTTTGAAAGAGTTGGAGAAGACAGTTTGGAAGTGCCAAACTCTGCCTGTATTATGTTTTTTTTCCTTATGAAATAAAAAGTGCTCTTAAGTGTCTCCCTTCTCAATATTTTACTCAGAAGGTCCTTCTGAGCATTGGTTAGTGGTGAACTATCTTACCAAATAAGACATTCCAATAAATTTTTCAATTCACTTATAGCTCTGTGTGTGCGTGTTTTCTTTTCCTCCCCTCTTCAAAAAAGTCCGCATCTTTGGTTGGGTACCATTCAGGGCGGTAGGCAGAAAGGCACTCTGCACCTGCTCAGAGACTCTGCTCAATTTATCACTACATTACAGGTTCAGGGCTGAGTCCTGCCAAGAGAGCATGATATCGGTGGTCAACACCTTGGGCGCAAGAAGTTTCCAGCAGCAGGACCACATCCCTGTCTCTGAAGATTTCTCCCCTTCTCTGAAGGACATCTTTTGGCAGCAGATGGTAGGCAGGCTATTTACAGGCCTCCCATGGCTGAAGCTGTTCGGATCGTGTCCTCACAAGTGAGCCTGGGAATAGCAACAGTTTTGGGGGAGTTTGCAATTCTTATGCATGGACAGTTGGCCGGCTGTGTACGGAAAGGCAGGCACACACACACACACACACTACACCCTCCCCATAATCCTCAGCTAAAGGCTCATTAGTCTCCTGCACTAATTGGCTTCAGTGGGCAAATGCTGGCCAACTCAATGGCATTTGCCCGGGCACCAAAATTAAAATATGAGCCACCATTTTTCCAATGCAAGGACTGGAAAGTGCCTGGACAGGCAGGAGAAGCAGAAAGCTCTTCCCACAGATGATGGACGGCAAATGTTTCTGGGGGAAGAGGCTGACTGTGATAAGGCACCTGGCTTGAGTCCATCTGGGATGTGTGTGTGGGGGGGTCCCACATTCCTCCCAGAAGGAAGTCTGGGACAAAATCTGCGCTGGGAGTTTGGTGGGGGCAGGAAAGAGGCAAGCATCTCTGCAGCCAAAAAGGAGGTGGTTGATACGAAGGCAGAGCAGCAGAAAGAGGCGGTTGGGTCTGGTGCTGTGGCCACAGATGCTCCCATTCTGCCTCATCCCCCATGAAGGTTTCTGTGTTGAAACTGGAGCTGCGCCCGCCACCAGGGACAGGAATCTTGTGGCTTAGCCCTGCTCATACGACTCCCAACTCCCATCAGCCAACAGGAAGCGGGGATGGGAACTGGGAGTCCAGGGCTGGCGAACCAGTGGGTGTTCCTGGCTTCCAAATCTCACCACCCTGTCTCTTTCTGTGTTCGTTAAGAAATCAATCTTTTAGTGCAGTCACACCCCCTTGGGAACTCCGTGACTCTTGGCGACAGGCAAACACCTTCCCTCCATCCTTTTTGGTATCTGCCAGAAAAACCTTTCTCATTCAGACAAACCCAACCAGATGTGCAGTGTGCTTACCTGTGCTTTAAACTGTTTTCGCTGGTTTTATTGATTGTGTTTTAATCTGGTTTTAGCTTATAATTGATATTCTTTCCCCCCCAGATGTTGTAAACAGTTGCTTTTAACATTTTTTGGCCCGTGATTTTATTGTTTCATTCTTTTTGTAAACCTCTCCTCCCCCTTTTTTCAAATCAAGCAGTATATACATTTAAACCAACACCTGACCAGCGAACATGGTGATTTAAGGCTGAGGGTCCCCCTCTACTGTTCTAAACAAGCAGCCTCTCAAAATCCTCTGCCCACATTCGTGAGCAACGATGTGTGACCCCTAGGGGGAGGGAAAATTCCCAAAACAATTATGCAGTGGGTGGAGTTCAACACATATTTTCTCACCTGTTTGCAAGCCAGTAGGTTACTGTAGTAAAGAGTGCTGGACTAGGAATTGGGTGACCAACATTCATATCCCCCACTTGGCCATTATTATTATTACTGCCGTATTTTTCGCTCTATAAGACTCACCTTTTTCCCTCCTAAAAAGTAAGGGGAAATGTGTGTGCGTCTTATGGAATGAATGCTTTCGCTGCACAGCGATCCCTCTTGTTGTTCTGGCTTCTGAGATTCAGAATATTTTTTTTATTGTTTTCCTCCTCCAAAAACTAGGTACATCTTATGGTCTGGTGCGTCTTATAGAGGGAAAAATACGGTATTTACACCTCTCCTTTCCCCCTAACAGAACTCAAGGTGGCTTACAGATAAAAATAAGAACCGCTAAAAACATAGAAAGAACAATCATTAAAAGCCAATTAAACATTGATAGAAATGTGTGTGTGTGTATTAATACTATACCAATAATTGCAGCAAAACCAGCACAGCACCAGCCCTTTCCTTAAAAGCAGTCAGTTCCCCAAAGCCTGTTGGAACAAGAAAGCCTTCAGCTACCGGGACAGAAGAACAACAAGGAGGGAGCCAGTCTGGCTTTACTGGGGAGTGGGTCTCAGAGTCACCCCTGAGAAGCAGCCCCTTGTCCCCACAGTATCCTGGATGCAAAGGCATTGCTGGAAATGATTATGGGAGGCAGGGGCAGTGGTGGGCCCCATGTACACTCCGTGAGCCCCTTGTACACAATTGAGTGATATGTAGAGAAAATTCTGCAAAGGACTATTGCAATGCGCTCTACCTGGAGCTACCTTTGAAGGTGACCTGGAAACTGCAACTAATCCAGAATGCGGCAGCTAGACTGGGGACTGGGAGCAGCCGCTGGAACCACATAACAGCGGTCCTGAGAGATCTGCATTGGCTCCCAGTACGTTTCCGAGCACAATTCAAAGTGTTGGTGCTGCCCTTGAAAGCCCTAAACGGCCTCGGTCCTGTATACCTGAAGGAGCGTCTTCACATCCTCATCGTTCTGCCCAGACACTGAGGTCCAGCTCCGAGGGCCTTCTGGCGGTTCCCTCACTGCGAGAAGTGAGGTTACAGGGAACCAAGGAGAGGGCCTTCTCGGTAGTGGCACCCACTCTGTGGAACGCCCTCCCAACAGATGTCCAAGAGAAAAATAACTACCAAACTTTTTGAAGACATCTGAAGGCAGCCCTGTTTGGGGAAGTTTTTAATGTTTTATTCTGTTATTCTGTTTTTAGTGTTCTGTTGGAAGCCACCCAGAGTGGCTGGGGAAACTCAGCCAGATGGGCGGGGTATAAATAATAAATTATTACTATTATTATAAAGGGGCCTTCTCTTTGGGGGCATGAGAAAAAGGAAAACCTCAGAAATGTCCTCAACAAAAGGTCTTCTGAGGAATTCCTCCCACTCACCCACTTCCCTCTAGTTTCGACAGAGGCCTTTGCTGGGCTCTCTGGGAAGGCAGGGCAGGAGGCTAGCAGGGGCTGGCCATGTGGCTCAATGGCCACTGAGCAGATCAGTCCGCTTCCCCACCCCTTGCGAAGTCATGACCTCAGCGCTGGGGAGAGGGAGAGGGAGAGGGAGAGGGAGAGGGAGAGAGCGCCAGTAGTGGGGTGGGGATCATGCCGACCCCCCCCCCCGATAAGATCTGCCTGCCAGGCCTCTCAGGCGCTATCAGACTCCGGGTCTCCAAGGCCAGTGGTGAAGAGAGGTTGGGAGATAGGAACACCTGGGGCTCCACGTCACATGCTGGCTGGGGCTGAAGGGAGTTGGGAGCCCAAAAAGAGATTAAGAGACACAAATCCCCCCATCCCTCTTCAAAGCCACATTCCACCATGTTTTTAGTTATGGAAGGTATTATATCTGGGCTATGTTTTTAAACAGGTGGGGGGGGGGACCCCTGGCACTCCAGATCAGGAGAGCTGCTTTAAAGTCTCGTGCGAAAGCATGAGGCAGAGCTGAATAGAAGAGTTTGCTTTCCAAATCCCACGAAAATGACACTGCACTGTTCTGACTTTCGTTTTCTTTCCTGCCAAATTTCAAGGCAGGAGGAAGAGAGCCATTACTCATTTTTACTTTTTTATTTTTTTTTGGCAACGGGACTTTTCTCGAATCGAGATAGCCTGTTGGTGGAACAGCCTGCAAAACTTTTAGCTGGCCATATGGGCTGTTTTGAGTCACGAGCTGCTGAATTTTTTATCTGCTGGCTTGAATGATTGTTGTTTGGGGGATCCAGTGTATCCAGCTGCAATGGCTGGGCCCTGGTGCAAATGAACGACTACCTGTGACTGTCTGGTTCACACGTGATGCTAAGCCAAGACAGGGCACAGGGAGGAGACTGTGACTGCTCTGTTCATCCTCTGATCTTGGTGGCTGAATCACTGCCACCAGCAAGGATGTGACCTGGATGAGAGTGCGTGCGTGGTCTCATCCAGACAAGCCACAAGCTGTAATAAACCATGATCGAGGTTTGCTTAGTGTAATGAACAAATTGTCTCCCTCTCTCCCTCTCTCGGGGCGGGGGGGGGGGGGGGGGGTCGTTCTTGATCACATTTCAAAGCAACAGCCCAGAAACCTTAGTAGTTATCCTGAAAGTTTAATAAACCCCACTTTCCCTCCAAGGGAAGCTCAAGTCATTCAGACACTAATCCATACAATCGGTTTGTTAAAACGACGAACAGACAGCAGCAACAGAGCAAGACACAGGAAACAGCAGAAAACCAGGAGACGGGTTAGTTTGCAAAAGCATGGCTCCACCATTTTTAAAACTAATAATCACAATATTATTACTTTTTAAAAAATAATAATCTAAAGGTTTCTAACATCAGGCTCAGGGCACTGAGACACTTAAAGAACACAAAGCAAATTCTGAAGGCAGGCGTTGACTCCGCAGAGTTGGCATTGAAAATATGTGTAATCCTCTGGCGTCATGGAGGAAGACCCCGGGGATGAGGAAGCCCTTGGAGGCAGGAAAGCAGAGAGGAAGGCCAACAGGTGCCTTGGGCAGCAGGTGGAGGGCTCCCAAAAAAGGGGGACGGGCAATTTAGGCCACCAGAGCGGAAGCGAGAGGAAATGGAGGTACAGGCCCACAGTGCGTTGCTGATTCAGTGGGCAATTTCTACGTGCCACTTTGGGAACGTTTAACAGGGCCACAAGTGTCGTTATTTACTAATTACATTTGCAGACCACCTTTTCCTCCAGGGAGCTCAAGGAGGGGTACATCTCAACCCTGTGAGAGAGGTTTGGCTGAGAGGCAGTGACTGGCCCAAAGTCACCCAAGTGAGCTTCACTTGACCAAGTGGGGATTCAAGGCCAGCTTCCCCACATCACAGCCTGAGACCTCCAACCCTTACACTGGCTCAGCCATGGGTCAAGTCTCAATGCATTTCCACTGCGTTCACTGTGTTGTTTTTTAAAAATGAGAAACCAGTGGCACGTCTTGTATGGACATGAGCAGGGTGACGCAACTTTTCTCACATAGGAAAACAACGCCCTATCTCTCGCCCAAAACACAGAAAGCAAAGTGGGCTGGGGGTGGGGTGGGTGATTTTTGACTGTGAACTCCTAGGTTTGCTGTTCCAAGGCCATACAAAGCTCATGATAAGAAAAGCCAGCAAGAGTCACAGTCCGTGAGAGGAGGACATCAACAGATTTAAGGAAACCAGAATGGATGAGTCGGGGAAGAGGACGCCTGGCAAATTCTCCCCTGGCCAGTGAACCAGGGGCCAAAGCCCAGCCTGTTCAATGCCAGATATTGGGAAAGTGGAGGAAGAAACAGCCAGCTGCACATAGCCTTCTGGTCTCCTTGAGGCAATTCTTCGATTATTTGTGTTGAACTGGGGTGGACGAGGAGGAGATCACCTGGGGCAGCTCCTCTCATAAGCCTAAGGGAGAAGAGACAGAGGCATCAGCACAGACAACAGCAGAACCCACAATGGGTCAGGGATCACAGGTCCTGGAAGCTGCAGGATTAGGGCCCTCCAATGCTCCCGATGCAACTGTGTATCTGGAATGGGGAGGAGGCGCCATCTTGCCCATCACCTCAGGTGGTGAGCCTCCCCAACATCAACAGTCCTTCCAAATCCAACTCCCGTGCCACGTTCAGACACTTAAAGCATTGTTAAAAAGGTAAAGGGACCCCTGACAGTTAAGTCCAGTCGTGGCTGACTCTGGGGTTGCGGCGCTCATCTCACTTTATTGGCTGAGGGAGCCGGCATGCAGCTTCCGGGTCATGTGGCCAGCATGACTAAGCCGCTTCTGGCGAACCAGAGCAGTGCACAGAAATGCCGTTTGCCTTCCCGCTGGAGTGGTACCTATTTATCTACTTGCACTTTGATGTGCTTTCGAACTGCTAGGTTGGCAGGAGCAGGGACTGAGCAATGGGAGCCCACCCCATCATGGGGATTCGAACCGCCGATCTTCTGATCAGCAAGCCCAAGAGGCTCAGTGGTTTAGGCCACAGCGCCACCCATGTCCCTAAGCACTGTTACCTCCCCTTTAAAGTGTCATGGCTCCCCGCAAAAGAATTCTGGCAGCTGCATTCCATGAAGGGTGCTGAGGAGGCCTCGATTCCCCTCACAGGGCTGCAATTTCCCAGAGTGGTTTAAAAAGCAACCTGTCTTCACAGGGAACTCTGGGAATTGTAGCTCCATGAGGAGGAATATTGAGGCCTCCTTGCAACTCTCAGCACCCCAAACTACCGCTCCCAGAATTCTTTGGGGGCAGAATCCACGGCTGTTAAAAGCAGCATCGCTTCCAAGTGTGTGGGTGCGGACCTTGCCAAAGTCTGCCTCTGAACCGCTGCTTTGCCAGGCCCCTGGGGCTTGAGGGCTGCCTGCTGCTTATATAAACAAAATCCAAGTTGTTGTGTGAGCTCCAGCTCGTCAGAATGGCTTCTTCTCGGCTGCTGGGGTGCCCAGCTGTGGAGCCGAGGCACATGTTGCTATGCACAGCTTAGCAACAAACAAGATGTATTCAAAGCGGATAATGAAATTATCACAGGGAAACAATGGGCTGACACTCGAGGAGACGGGGGCTGAGGCGATTGCCTTCTTCACCAAGATGAAAAAGATGTGTTTCTTATTGTCTGTGCAAATATGTAGCAGCACCCCCCCACCACTCCCCTACTTCCCAGGGGCCTCACCTCCCCGCATAATGGGGTGTAATGAATATTGACAGAAGATCATGTCTTCATAAAGCAGCCAGAAACTCATTAGAAGGTGCATGTCTGCGTTCGGAGGTAGGAACCTGTAGCCTCTTGTGCTGTGAATGGGTCCAGAAGCTTTCAAAGGGAGAGGGAGGGAGTGCAGCCTTCCTAATGCAAACAAATTGTGTCCGTCTTGGTTTAATGATATCTCTTTCTTCACAACGCCATAGCAGATGCCCAGGAATCAAGCACAACTATCCGTGGGTTTAAAATAATATATTTTTTGCAAGGTAGCTGACAAGCAATTGGTTGCAAGCAATTGATTTCGTTCTTCGCTTCTCCTAGCTCTGCAGAACTCTTTTTGTCTTTCCCTGCTCCTGTTTTTTCACCTCCTTGCCTTTCCCCCCTTTTTATGTCTGCTCTTGGATGCCACCTCGGCAGCAAATAAATGGTGTAAATAAACCATAAACACAGCTAAGGTCAAAGCCTTCAGATAAAGAAAACTGATCACTGCTTCGCCTCTTCCATTATTCTCACTTATTGTGTAGCCTGTGGGTGGGTGGCCAGGAGGGCGCGTGATTAAAATAAGTTCTTTCAAAATTGTTTTCACTTTGAAAATTATGCCATTCTTTTCCACGAGAAAACGGTGCTTATTCTCAGGGAAGAAGCAGCAAAATCCCCTTTTGTTCCTGCAGTCATGATGGTACAAGGACTTCAGTGAGTTTAAAAGGCAAAAGTGCCCAGGTGGGAAATATTCTTTTTCTTTCTAAATCAGGGTTGGCAAAGCAGCAGACTTGCTTGGTTCCTAGCTCCATCTCAGGGATATTGAAGCAGTGGTCAAGCAGTGGTCAGTGGCCTCAGTTGGTGGGAAGGGGGCAACTGGCTGTCTTGAGAGAAAGGGAGTCCAGGGTTATCTGGCTACAACATACCACAGCTTGTTAGACGTGGTTTATCTGTCTAAGTTAAAGCCATGGTTTTCCCAGTAGTGATGTATGGAAGTGAGAGCTGGACCATAAAGAAGGCTGATTGCTGAAGAATGGATGCTTTCAGATTCTGGTGCTGGAGGAGACTCTGGAGAGTCCCATGGACTGCAAGAAGATCAAACCTCTCCATTCTGAAGGAAATCAGCCCTGAGTGCTCACTGGAAGGACAGATCCTGAAGCTGAGGCTCCAAGACTTTGGCCACCTCATGAGAAGAGAAGACTCCCTGGAAAAGACCCTGATGTTGGGAAAGATGGAGGGCACAAGGAGAAGGGGACGACAGAGGACGAGATGGTGGGACAGTGTTCTCAAAGCTACCAGCATGAGTTTGACCAAACTGCAGGAGGCAGTGGAAGACAGGAGTGCCTGGCGTGCTCTGGTCCAGGGGGTCACGAAGAGTCGGACACAACTAAACGACTAAACAACAACAACATCTGTCTAATTCAGGCTTTACCTGCCTGGTGCTACCTGGAGGGACACAACGGAAATTGAAGACCAGAACATCTGGAGGGCAAAAGGTTGGCAAGTTCAGTCTCTGCCCACCTAGACAGATGGCCAGATGAACCTCAAGAACAGCAGGAGAGCCTCTGGACTGTCCAGCCCAGCCTCCTGTTCCTACAGTGGCCAGCCAGATGCCTGTGGGAAACCAGAGAGCAGGATTCGAGCACCAGAGCCCTCTCACTTCCTGCAGCTTCCAGCTTCAGGAAGAACCTTCTGATTCCTGCCTTGCAGGCGGTTGGACTAGATGACCCTTGGGGTCCCTTACAGCCCTATGATTCTGATAGTAAGAGCTGTTAGACAGCAGAACGGACTCCCTCGGAAGGTGGTGGACTCTCCTTCACTGGAGGTTTTAAAGCAGAGGTTGGGTGGCCACCTGCCAGGGATGCTTGAGTTGCAATTCCTGCCTTGCAGCGGGTTGGACTAGATGACCCTGGAGTCCCTTCCAGCTCTGACATTGTGTGATTCTAAGAAGCCTTTGTACTTTCAATTGTGGAGGCAGAGCATAGTCACCACGTCAGGTGGCCATCAGAGCCTAGGGCTTGCCCATCAGAAGGTCGGCGGTTCGAATCCCCGTGACGGGGTGAGCTTCCCTTGCTCGGTCCCTGCTCCTGCCCACCTAGCAGTTTGAAAGCACGTCAAAGTGCAAGTAGATCAATAGGTACCGCTCCGGCGGGAAGCTAAACGGCGTTTCTGTGCACTGCTCTGGTTCACCAGAAGTGGCTTAGTCATGTTGGCCACGTGACTCGGAATCTGCATGCCGGCTCCCTCAGCCAATAAAGCGAGATGAGCGCCGCAACCCCAGAGTCGGCCACAACTGGACCTAATGGTCAGGGATACCTTTACCTTTACCTTTTACCATGAAGTTTACATAGGAACGTAAGACAGCCTGCTAGGTGAGGCCAGTGGCCCGTGGAGTTCAGCATCCTGTTCCTGCAGTGGCTAAATAAGACACATAATCTGAACTGCAGAGGCAGGAAAGAGCCTTTGTTAGCATGGAGTCCACCCAAAGCATCATATTGGACTTGACCCAATGACTTCACCTAAAGGCTTGCAGGACTGTGGTTGTTGTGATCAGAACCCCAAGATCCACCCACCAGAGCCTGATGTGAAGGGCATACATTTAGTGCTAAAAACCCAGGAATCTGTTTTGAGTGACAGGAGCACAGGAAGCAGCCTTATACCAAATCAGGGTCAGGGTCCAGGACATCTGGATGGTTAACTCCAGTCAAAGGCGACTCTGGGGTTGCAGTGCTCATCTTGCTTTGAGGTCGAGGGAGCTGGCGTTTGTCCACAGACAGCTTTCCGGGTCATGTGGCCAGCAGGAGGACTAAACCGCTTCTGGCACATGGAGGACCACGACAGAAGCCAGAGCGCACGGAAACGCCGTTTACCTTCCCGCCAGAGCGATACCTATTTATCTACTTGCACTGGCGTGCTTTTGAACTGTTCGCAGGAGCAGGGACAGAGCAATGGGATGAACCAAGTCAGATCATTGTTCCATCTTCTACATGCCAAGCAGGTGTTCCACTACTGAGCTACAATCCCGACCTCACAGTCCTTTCACATTCTCGGTTCCTCCAAAATTTCTTCATTTGAGCAGTATAATAATTGAAGGCAGGGGAAAGAAATTGTTGCTGGTATGGCTCGGAGGGTGAGAGTCGGACATCTTTGCAAAATCAGCCAGAGTTCCAGATCTGACCTTAATTTCATGGCTATCCTTTTGGCTGACTCGATGCTTTGCCATGTATTTTAAACAGGATTTCTTAGACGGAAAGGGAGGTTTGGGTGGAAGAGGTTCAGAGAGAGAGAAAGGGGCAGAAATGCACGGGCAAAGACTTTGTGCTCCACAAGAGTGTGTACAAACACACACAAATGGGGGTTGCACACCCACAAGCAAGCCCCCAACAAAATATTTGAACAAGGGCTCTCATCTCAAGATGTCTAGGTTTTGTTCAGACCTACAACTAAAGAAAATAAGTCCCTATTTAGTGAGCTTAAAACAATTTGCAGGGAAATAGGGGCTTTTTGTTGATGCAGGGTCAGCGACCTCTGAGTGCTCACAGCACCTGTGGCTCCCTCTTCTCTCGCTCCCACTGGGTTCGTTGTTTTATTCCCCCCCCGGGCCTTTTTTTGGGGGGGGGTTACTCAAGGGTACCCAGTACCGCCACCTTCCCCCAACCCCGTTAAAAGTGCAGCACTTACTGTAACAACTTCATGGTGAGTGCCAGCAACATTTTTCTAAAACAAAACACAAACAAAAAAGCGCCACCGTTGATTTCCCCCCATCTGAGCAATTGGGGGGGGGTTTGGTACTACGCTGCTCAGCCCACTGTCCAGGAACCAAGCCTCACTTCAGGTTTGCAACCCCCCGCCCCCCGTGTGAGATGAACTGCACAGGCACTTGGAACTATTTGGCACAGCAGCTCATCTGGTGTGTTTTGAGAAAACTGTGAAATTTGTGCAATCCTTCTGAAGGGCTGGGTCAGCTCAGGTTGATTGAGAGAAGTGAGGTTACAGGGAAGCAAGCAGAGGGCCTTCTCAGTAGCAGTGGAACGCCTTCTCATCAGACACCAAGGAAATAAGCAGCTATCTTATTTTTTATTTATTTTTTATTTATTTTTAAAGGTAAAGGGACCCCTGACCATTAGGTCCAGTCACGGATAACTTGGGGGTTGCGGCGCTCATCTCACTTTACTGGCCGAGGGAGCCGGCGTACAGCTTCTGGGTCATGTGGCCAGCAGGACTAAGCCACTTCTGGCGAACCAGAGCAGCGCACAGAAACACCATTTACCTTCCCGCCAGAGCGGTACCTATTTATCTACTTGCACTTTGACGTGCTTTCAAACTGCTAGGTTGGCAGGAGCAGGGACCGAACAATGGGAGCTCACCCTGTCATGGGGATTCGATCCGCCGACCTTCTGATTGGCAAGTCCTAGGCTCTGTGGTTTAACCCACAGCGCCACCTGCGTCCCTTAGCTATCTTATCTTTAAAAGACATCTGAAGGCAGCCCTGTTTAAGGAAGTTTTTAATATTTAATGCTGTATTGTATTTAACACTCGATTGGGAGCCGCCCAGAGTGGCTGGGGAAACTCAGCCAGATGGGCGGGGTATAAATAATAAATTATTATTATTATTATTATTATTATTTGCCTGAACCCATCCTATACAGAGCTTTTAGAAATCAAGGCAACGTCTCTCTCACCACCAAGGATTCTGCACCCAACTCAGTCTGTTTTTCAGCACTATGAGCAAGTGCAAATATCTAAGACTGGGAGGAATACTAAACAAAGACTTTTAAAGCAGAAACGAAAAAGAATGGTGGCTTTCCCCACTCCCATCGTCAAAGAAAGTGAAAATCAGGTGACACAGGACGCTCAGGTAAGGCCAGGAAAATAGCAGATGGGAAAAGCATTACCTGATGATTTGAATGCAGTCAGCTGTACAGCCTGAGAGAGAGAGAGAGAGGGAGAACACATCAACAGGTAGATAAATGGTTGCAAGACTCAGCAGCCACCCACCCAGCTTCCTCTGGGGTTGTAAGACCAATGTGAAAGTGCTTTGCAAACATGAAGCAGTCTAAGTCAGTCTACCTGGTAGCCATCTGATCTAGCTCTGCTAACGGAATTACTGTTTGATTCCCTGCACTGAGCTCAGCCTGTGAGGCTGAAATCAGCACAAGAGACGTGGGACTCCTCTCAGTGGCTGTTTGTTGAGCATCTACACAGACTTGCTTTCACAAAGCCGGCATGGGAGGTCATGTGCAATGTCTGGTCTGTTTTTTAGCGTTCCTTCCTATTTGTTTTACGGCAAGGTTATACGGTGGTACCTCGGGTTACATATGCTTAAGGTTACAGACTCTGCTAACCCAGAAATAGTGCTTCAGGTTAAGAACTTTGCTTCAGGATGAGAACAGAAATCGTGCTCTGGCGGCGCGGCAGCAGCAGGAGGCCCCATTAGCTAAAGTGGTACCTCAGGTTAAGAACAATTTCAGGTTAAGAACGGACCTCCAGAATGAATTACCGTATTTTTCGCTCTATAAGACTCACCTTTCCCCTCCTAAAAAGTATGGGGAAATGTGTGTGTGCGTCTTATGGAGCGAATGCAGGCTGCGCAGCTATCCCAGAAGCCAGAACAGGAAGAGGGATTACTGCTTTCACTGCGCAGCGATCCCTCTTGCTGTTCTGGCTTCTGAGATTCGGAATATTTTTTTTCTTGTTTTTCTCCTCCAAAAACTAGGTGCGTCTGGTGGTCTGGTGCGTCTTTTAGAGCGAAAAATACGGTAAGTACTTAACCCGAGGTACCACTGTACAGCAGTAAGAACGTAAGAACACGAGAAGAGCCTCTGATGGATCAGGCCAAAGGGGGCCCATCCAGCCCAGCCTCCTCTTCTCACAGTGGCCAAACAGATGCCCATTATGGGAAAGCGGAAAGCGGGACCCGAGCACAAGGGCTTCCAGAAACGGGCATTCAGAAGCATCACTGCCTCTGACCCGGATGCAGAACATGGCCACCATTCATCCATATCTGTTCGCACAGAGGTTTATGTATCTTCTCATCCATCAGATATTATCCCCCACTTTTTAGTGCATTCCTTATCAGCTGTCCCAACCACAGTGGTTAGTCTGTGGGACTAGGACCTGGGAGAGCAGGGTTCAAATCCCCACATTTGGCCAGGAAGCTCCCTGGGTGGGACTTCAGGCCAGTCACGGCCTCTCTCAGCCTAACCTCCCTCGCGGGGTTCTTGTGGGGATTGAACGAGGAGAAGCCACCAAAAAGGTGTGATATAAATGCAAGTAAGTAAGTAAGCAAATAAGTAAGTAAGTAAGTAAGTAAGTAAGTAAGGAAATAAGTAAGTAAGTAAGCCTTCATTTCAAATGCTCCACACATCTAATGTTTATTGGATGGATTTCCCCCCAAATTGATTTTTGAATTCTGAATTTATTGTTATTCACGTTTTATACTGTATTCTATGCTGTTTTTTGTTGCATCAATTCAGTGTTTTAAATTTGTTGTTAGCTGCCCTGAGCCCGGTTTTCTGAACCGGGAAGGGCGGGGTATAAATAAAATTTTATTATTATTATTTATTATACTGAGAATCTGAGGTTTTACATAACATGGACTAGAAACCTCCTGTTGTTTCTAAGTAGGTCGCCTTGGAAGTGTGTGAGCAGGGGGTTTCCTTTCGACCCGGTGATCGGGGGGCTATGCTACACTGCACAGTTCCTGACTTTCATCTCAGAAGGCTGCAAACTGCAAATTAACATTCTTTTTCCTTTTTCCTAATAAAACAGGCAGGTTTCTTGCCATTAAGGCTGGCATACTCAGTTACGGGACTGCGTGTGAGCCACACTGGCAAGGCAAAGGGTTTCCCTGCCCCACGGCAGTAAGGGGGCTTGGCTCCCCAGGCCCTTCCCATCCCTCTATTTTGATAACAGGGAGCTGAAACAAGCACAATGCGTGCAGGTGACGTCAAAACCCAGCTCTTCCTTCTGCAGATGCTGCTGAGAGCCTGGTTTGTCCCTCTTTGGCACAACAGGAAAGCTCTCCGTCCTGTAAAAGGGATATATTTGCAGAGGTTTGGCTTCTTTGGGAAGATCTAGGACAGAAAAAAGGAAGTCTTTCATAATGTAAAGGTAAAGGGACCCCTGACCATTAGGTCCAGTCACGGACAACTTTGGGGTTGCAGCGCTCATCTCGCTTTACTGGCCGAGGGAGCCAGCGTACAGCTTCCGGGTCATGTGGCTGGCATGACTAAGCCGCTTCTGGTGAACCAGAGCAGCGCACAGAAATGCCGTTTACCTTCCCGCTGGAGTGGTACCTATTTATCTACTTGCACTTTGACGTGCTTTTGAACTGCTAGGTTGGCAAGAGCAGGGACAGAGCAACAGGAGCTCACCCCGCCGCGGGGATTCGAACCGCCGACCATACGATCGGCAAGTCCTAGGTGCTGAGGTTTTACCCACAGCGCCACCCGCGTCCCCTTTATCGTAATGTAGTGCGTAGTTAAACTGTGGAACTCCCTTCCACAGGAGGCAGTGATGGCTGCCAAGTTGGACGGCTTTGAAAAGGGTTCGGTGAATTCATGAAAGAGAAGGGGGCTATCGATGGCTCTGCCTCCACAGAGGCAGCAGGGCTCCTGATTCCCAGTTGCTGGAGAGACATGGCTCTTGTTCTGGTTTCCTATTCAGGCACCTGCTGGGCCACTGTGAGAACTGGGTGCTGGATTCAGTGGTCACTGGCCTGATCCAGCAACCTCAGGTTAAGAACTTAATTCATTCTGGAGGTCCATTCTTAACCTGAAACTGTTCTTAACCTGAAGCACCACTTTAGCTGCTGGACCATAAAGAAGGCTGATCGCCGAAGAATTGATGCTTTTGAATTATGGTGCTGGAGGAGACTCTTGAGAGTCCCATGGACTGCAAGAAGATCCAACCGATCCATTCTGAAGGAAATCAGCCCTGAGTGCTCACTGGAAGGACAGATCCTGTAGCTGAGGCTCCAAGACTTTGGCCACCTCATGAGAAGAGAAGACTCCCTGGAAAAGACCCTGATGTTGGGAAAGATGGAGGGCACAAGGAGAAGGGGACGACAGAGGACGAGATGGTTGGACAGTGTTCTCGAAGCTGCCAGCATGAGTTTGACCAAACTGCGGGACTTCCGGGTTGGCGCCATCGCCGAATGGCGGATTCCCTCCAAGCTCCGGAGGGAATCTGCTCAGCAGGGATCGGGTTCTACCGCGCCAGCGACGCGGGGACCCTTAAAAACCACGGGCGCGGAAGCCCGTGGACCTGGTGACTCGGTGGGCACCGTTAGCGCCCTTCCTGACCCGTGAAGGAGCCTTTTTAAAGGCTACGGAACGGGGGACGGGGAGCGGTGCGGTGCTGAGAGTCCTCTGCTTCCCCTGCTGAGTGAAGCCGCATGCCATTCGATGGAGAGCGCTGACTTTTTCTTCTGAACATTTGGACTTAAAATAACAACCCGTGAGTAATACGGAAATTGGACTTAAAAGGGAAATTTTCTGTCTTTTTTGAAATTCGGCACGAGCGGGGGAGGTGCAAAGAGGAAGTCCGTCTCCCCCCCACTGTAGACAATTTAAAGCAAGGATTTAACAATTAAGGTCGAGAGAAGAGTTTTTTCTTCATTGAGAAAAAGTTATTAATTTCACGAGTTAAAATTACAAGTAATTGTGTTGGAGGATAAGAGTGGACTGAGATTTAAAGTATAACCCCCCCTCGGAACCGGGAGTAAACCGCGAGAGAGTCTGGGGAGTCTGGAGAGAGACTTTGCTGGCTAGATTTGTTACAATTTGGATATAATGTATTGAAAATAAGGAATAACAAGTTAATTTGACTTTTGGCTTGGATTTGGAAGGAAACTAACTACAACCCCTCTAGAGGGGGTTTTGGGACATTACAAGTATGGCTGTAAGTGGAAAAATACTGATGGAGTTGAACAGGACTTTTTATCTCCTGGGAAAACTTCAAGACCAGAACATTGTTTTGTCTACAGAAGTACCTACACTGAAGGAAACAATAGAAATAATGGATGTATCCATTGAAAATGGAAGGGACTTGACACAAGTTTTGGTTCCTGAACAAAAAGCTTCTGTAGCGAAATTGGAAACACTTACAACTGAACAGAAAAAGAAATTTGAGGAATGTGATGGAAGGGAACAGGAGATCTATGATGAATGGGAAGGAAATGAAGGAGGAGTTTCACCATCGCAGAAGACCAAGGAAGGCCAAGGGCCTGTCAGGAAGGACATAAAAGAAAACAGGAATTGGATCATGGAAATTTGGCTTGAATTGGACAAGGAAAATTGGAGAGATCTCCCGATGGGGGGACTAGAAGAGCTATGGAGTACAAACCTGAGCAAGATGGAAGTGGGAGCATTTGGGACATTCAGGCTTAAAAGGATTAAGAAACAAGATTGGAGTTTTATCTTTAATTATAGAGGCCTGGATGCAAGAAAAATGGACATTTTCGAGACTGAGCTTCTACGAGATTTGGTGTCTGACATAAAAGACTATCAAAAAAACTGGCAAAGAGGAGCAGAGAGAGAATTGAGAGCCTCGGATGTGAGAGCGCCAGGCTGAAACTAGATAGACTGTTGGACTTTGGGGATTGAAACCGGGAAAGAGGGGAGGGAGAATGGGAATCCAAAGGGTGTATAACTATATTTTGAACTTTTCTTTTTTTTCTTATGTGTTGTTTTGAAGTGAATACAAAAAAGGGGAATTCGTGGAAGGGAACAGGGGTCGACCTTAGAAAAAAAGAGGTTTATGTTTAAAGACTGTGGAACATGTTTTATTGTTTTTCTTTTATTCTGGAAACTCTAATAAATATGATTTTTTTTTTTAAAAAAAGAGTTTGAGCAAAGTGCGGGAGGCAGTGGAAGACAGGAGTGCCTGGCGTGCTCTGGTCCAGGGGGTCACGAAGAGTTGGATACGATTCAACGACTAAACAACACCACTACTTTAGCTAATGGGGCCTTCCGCTGCCGCGGCACGATTTCTATTCTCATCCTGAAGCAAAGTTCTTAACCTGAGGTACTATTTCTGGGTTAGCGGAGTCTGTAACCTGAAGCGTCTGTAACCCGAGGTGCCACTGTATTCTTATGTTTTTATGATTTTATTACACATGTCAAGAAGGAAGCACATGGTCTGTCACCTCCACCTGCTTATCTGTGGATTTCATTAATTCAGTCATCTATATTATTCTGCCCATGACAGCAACGGGTTTTATTTTAATTCTATGTTTATACTCAGTCTTCTATTTTTTAATTATGTGTTTTTCTTCTTGTTGTTGTGATGTAAAGCAACAACGAAATTAATCAACATTCTAAGCCCTGTGTGCAGCTGATTGTATCTTTGCTTCTGGGACTAACAGATGGGAATCAGCAGCGACCGACCTTGGCATTTCAGAAATCTGCGCAAATTGCAAAATTAATCCCTCTGGCCTAGGAGTTCCTAGGAGCTCAGGCAATGGCGTGGTCCCTCTTGCCCAACACCCGGGGTCAGTGGGGAGAAGCTGCTGGGTTTCCATTTTAGCCGCTGATCGGCTTGGCCAATCAGGGCAGCAAAATGAGCCCAGGGTTCATCCTTGCCAGAAGATTCCCCAGCCTGTTTTTCAGATGGTTTAGTAAACAAAAACAAAACAAGATGGGGAGGATGAGCGCTGTTTATTTGGCTGAGAGGCAACTAGCGCCCTTGGGAGTTGAATAGTTAGTACTTGGCATAATCCAGTTTGATAGCAGGCGACAAACAGGGCCAAAAAAAGTAATCAACTTTGAAAACCTATTTCTGACTTTTCAGAGTCCTTCATTCAGACCGTCAGCGTGGAGTCTGCCACTGTCAGCAGAAAGCTTGATGGAACAATGAGCGAGTTGCCCTCCTTGCATGGAGTCAACCCTGTCTATAGCAACGCATGGCAATCTTTCCGCAACACGCCTGCAGCTCAGTAGCCGTGACCCTTTTAGGGGGGCTTGTTGTTTTGGTCGCCCAGGCTCTCAGGAGAGAAGGGTGCCTTTTTAAAAAGCCCCCCCCCCGGATTCCTACACTCCAGTGCCTTTGGCACGGCTCTAAAACGAATTGTTGCCCCTGCCTGCGAAGGCAAGATGGAAGGAGGAGGGGAAAGTCCACCTCTCGGGAACCACGGGAGGAAAACAAGGCGGTAAAAGGGGACTAAGGCACCTAATCAGCGCTAGCAGATACTGAGGACATGCCACAAGGTGGGGGAGACAGCAGAGAGCTATATTTGGCTCCAGTTTAACACTGCATTGGAAAAGGGGGGGGGGGCAAAGTTCTCCTCCCCCTACCGCCTCTATCACTTGCAGAGAAAAGCAATTGCATTCCAAAATCATCAAAGCAGAGAAAATATATTTAGGGGAAACTCTCATGGGTGGGGCAGAGAACATAAGAATGTAATAAGAGCCTTGACAGATCAGCACCCTGTTCCCACAGCGGCCAGGCTGCCGTGAGAAACCCGACAGCAGGACTGGAGCACCAGAGCCCTCTTCCGGCCTGGTGTTTCCAGAAACTGGCATTTGGAAGCACTGCCGCTCCAACTGTGGAGCCGTCCTGGCTAGGAGCCATCAGTAGGCACCCCCCCCCCCACCATGCACTTGCCTAACCCTCTGCCAAAGCCATCCCAGTTGGTTGCCACTGCTGCCTCCAGTGGGAGGGAGTCCCACTGGCTTTTACCTTACTTCACTTCAGGGCAAGGGCTATTGCTCAGTGGCAGAAAGCACGTGAAAAGTTCCAGTTTCAATACTTGGCAACTCCATAATGCAGGCAGAGGGGGGGGGGCTGCCTGAAACCCTGGAGAGCTGTCCTGAGTCAGGTGGCCCCATGGTCTGGTTCTGACTGGGGACCTAGTTTTATGAGACAGGTCATACCTTAGCGGTGGAGCACCTGTTTCTAAGGCAAAAGGTCCTGGGTCCAGTCCAGGAAGGGCCTGGCAAGGCCCCAGGTGACACACTGAGAAGCTGTTGCCCGTCCGTGTAGACGGTACTGAGTCGGGTGATCCAAGGGTCTGACTCTGTGCAAAGCATCTTCCTCTGTTCCTACTTTTGAGGCAGCCAGCGGGCGCTTGTCTTTTTTTGGTCGTTCTACAGAGCCATCTCATCATAGCTGTCAACTTACAGATTTGAAAATAAGGGACCAGCAGCCTCGAAAATAAGGGATCAGAAGCCAAAATAAGGGATTTTCCGGGCACAGGTATGTTCAACTTCTGAGCCCCTCTGAGCCAAAGGCAGAAAGCCCAGCCAGCAGCCAAATGAAGTCTCATCAATAAGGGACAGCAACGGGACATGGCGCTGGGATAAGGGACTGTCCCGCCAAATAAGGGACACTTGACAGCTATGCATCTCATCGGCCAGCTGCATTTGCAGCCATTCTGAGTTCTCAATGGGGAAGGAAGGCATCATCATGAGATAGCTCCTTCCATGGGGTGGGGGTCCAGATCAGTGCAGAAGAAACATTTCCTTGGGGACACACACACACACACACACACACACACACACCACTCTTGGCCACTTCACAACAATAAGGTAAGTTTCAAATTCTGCACCCACTGGAATCCTAAAGACATTCTTAAGTGCTCTGAGAACAAAGTGGAATCAGTCCAACGCCCCGCAGTGCAGGTAGGAAAACGGAAGCCTCTTTCACAGGGGGAGGAAACTTGGGAGAAGCTGAAGGACTAAATCTCAGCCCAGCAGTGGCTCAAATGCCACTTGGAATGTGCGACCAGCCCTCATGGCTTCCTCTAACCAACAGGGGATGCTCTGCTCCTTAAAGAGAAGGGAGGGAGGAAGAGGCCGCAGCTGCAGGTCGTCCCAGGTTCAACCCCCCCCCGCACCTCCAGGTATATCTGGGTCAAGGCCTCCTATCGGAGGAGGTGGAGGCAGGTGGACCAAGGATGCGGCCTGGAACTAACAGCTTCCAGTGCAACGCAATGGTTAGTGTTGGACTATGGGAGGCCAGGATTCCAGCCTCTCTCCTGGCCATCAAGAAGCTCACTGGGCGAGACCTTGTGAGGGGCAGTCGCTGCCTTCCAGCCTAGCCTACCTTGCAGGGCTGTTGCTGTGAGGATAACTTCAGGAGTCAAGGAGAACCATGTGCACCACCTTGGAGCTCCTCAGAAGAGAAGGCGGCATATAAGCGCAATAAGTAAGTAAGTAAATAAATATAATAATATGGGTAGATGGGGATGAGCTACATACCGGCCTCTCTGGAGACATAATTGATGCAAGTCCCGCTGGGATTTTGGCGCTGAAGTTCCCTGTGCGAGGGAGAAAGGAGGATCAGCCAGGATGCAAAAACAAAACAAAAATAGTCAAACATGCTGATTTCATTGCAGGTGGAACAAGCACCACCTTTGTACCCTTGCCGCTGCTGTTCTTCGTTGCAGAGTCCTTCTCCGAGGAGGGGGAGGCTGTATTCTCTGGGGTGGAGGGGCTGAACTTACCCACCTCCCAGGACGTGTTCCTAGGGCTTGACAGATAGTTGATGGGGTGGGAACAGTTCTGAAATGACACAAAGCAGTTGGACAGCATCCGCACCCCCAGACAGGCGGCTCCCAGCCCCCCAAGGCCACGCTCCGCCCTCCGCACTTGGAGGCAGCAAGGCACCCAAATGCCTTGCCACCCCCACGGGGGGCGGGGTGGAGAGCAGTGTTGGATTTAGGGTGGTGCAGGGGACACAACATCAAGAAGATCCACTTGCCTAGGTCCATGCTAATCTTCTCTGTATCGTTTGCCAAGCCTCACTAAGAACTTAAATTATTTTTTTAAAAAAAGAGTACAGACAGACTTCTATTTATAATTAGGCAGTTAATTGCGCAGCTTTACTTAAGACTTGAAAGATTTGATAAAGATGGAAGAGGAGGCAAGACGACTCTCGCTAATATGACACAGCATGAAAAAATATATTCCTCCCTTTCACCAAGGCAAGCAGGAGTTATGGGCTGACTGATTTTGCAATGATTTGAGATAACAGCTTGGAACAATATACAGAGCAGTTGTTTGCAGAAGTTTTTTATATTCATTAGGGTGGTGCAGGGGACACAAAATCAAGAAGATCCATAACTGAGAAGATCTGCTTTGGGGCAACAAATGTTGGCCTCGCTCAAGGCGCCATATTACAAAAGATTGCCAAAGGCTGTCCCTGGGGAGAGTTGCTCTTGCGCTCGACTCCCACTTGTGGGTTTTCCTTGGGGGCAGCTGGCTGGGAACTGTGATAACAGGACTCTGGAATAGATGGGCCTCCTTTGGCCTGATCCAGAGCAGCCTCTTCTGGTGCTCTTTGGAGAAGAAACAGCCAGCCAGAAACAGCCATCACCCAACCAACTTTATATACCGTATTTTTCGCTCTATAAGACTCACTTTTTCCCTCCTAAAAAGTAAGGGGAAATATGTGTGCGTCTTATGGAGCGAATGCAGGCTGCGCAGCTATCCCAGAAGCCAGAACAGCAAGAGGGATCACTGCTTTCACTGCGCAGCGATCCCTCTTGCTGTTCTGGCTTCTGAGATTCGGAATATTTTTTTTCTTGTTTTCCTCCTCCAAAAACTAGGTGCGTCTTGTGGTCTGGTGCGTCTTATGGAGCGAAAAATACGGTATTTCCCCCCATATAACCCACATAAGAAAACAGAACTTAAAGAGACAAACACATAAAAGCTAAACCGAACTGAACCAAGGCTGGCACGGAATGTCAGGCTCACAAGAAGAAACGGCAAAGCTGGTTGTGTGGATACTTGCGATGAGACGCAGAAGGAACGCCGTTGTAAGATATGAGAGAGTCAGGGGGGCTTAAAGCGCATCTGGAAACATAAATCTATAGCTCAAACCATCAAAGGCGCAAGGAACACTGAGAATAAAAGGCACTATATTACATCAGGAAAATCTTTTCAACCAGTTAGATGTTACCTTTCCAAGATTTCTCAAGAGGCTAGTGGAGGACACAAATGCATTTTTTTCTCTTTTTTAATGCATTTAACAGAATCCTGCCACATTGAGACAAAAGAGGTCACAATTGTTTTTCCTTTTCTTTTAATTTTAAAAAAGGGGGTGTTACCAGGGATGTTTTTCATTCGTTGCAATCAAATTCTATATATTTTGCACAAACGTTTTCCACCTTTCAGCAACCAACAGGAATGCAGCAATAAAAAGGTAAATTAACAAATATTTTGTTTTTAATTTCCCCCTCTCTTTCAAAAAAAGAGAAATTTCCTTCAAAAAAATTAAAATATTTTCCATTAGGGTCTTATTTTGTGCTAACTTTAATGGCCACAGGGCAGTGGCCGGCATAAGGGGGCCCTGAATAAGAAAGAGCAGATTTGTTCTCTATTTTGTTCCAGAGGGCAGAACTGGAATCACTGTTCTGGAAGCCCACGAGGTCTCTATCACTGGCTGACTCATATGCAATGGTTTTCAGGGGGAGTTGGAGGGGAGAGGGGCCTCCTGGAGAGGAAAACGGGGTCAGGCACCAGACCCCAAAACCTACTGTGAAAGAGAGAGCCTTTTTCTTCTCCTTCATCCGCTGGATGGCATTTCGCACCTGCAAATCAAGCACAGGTATGAAACTGGCCCCTTCCAGCCCACAGAATGAACACAACAAGATGCCTCAGGCACGAATGACACTTTTTAAACAACAACAACACACACACCCCCCGTGCATTTATTTGTATTTGTTGTGGGGTAAGCAGTTACTGGCATTGCAGTGCCAAGGGAAATTCTTCCTGCCTTTATGATGATGATTAATTAAATATATTACCACTTTTTGCCATAGCAACTCAGTGTGACTTACAGAAACAAAACACATACATTAAATCTGGGGCAGTGGGGGTGGGGGTGTTAAAAGATATCACCCACTCTAAATGGCTGTAAGGTAAAGGAAACCCTGACCATTAGGTCCAGTCGTGTCTGACTCTGGGGTTGCTGCGCTCATCTCGCTTTATTGGCCGAGGGAGCCAGTGTGCAGCTTCCGGGTCATGTGGCCAGCATGACGAAGCCGCTTCTGGCGAACCAGAGCAGCGCACGGAAACGCCGTTTACCTTCCCGCCGGAGCGGTACCTCTTTATCTACTTGCACTTTGACGTGCTTTCGAATTGCTAGGTTGGCAGGAGCAGGGACCGAGCAATGGGAGCTCACCCTGTCACGGGGATTCAAACCGCCAGCCTTCTGATTGACAAGTCCTAGGCTCTGTGGTTTAACCCACAGCGCCACCCGCTAAAAGCCTGCATAGATAGTTAAAAGCCAAAGGCCTGGTTTTCGCCTGGTGCCTAAAGAGGTGCAATGACGGTGGCAGGTAAGTCTCGCTGGGGAGAGCAGTCCTCAAGTAGGGGGTCACCACAGAAAAGGCCAGTTCTTGTGTCGCCGCACTCCAGATATCCCACGGGGGGTGGGGGTGCGCACACAAAGAAGAGCCTCAGATGACAATTGCAGGGTCCAGGTTGATTCCTGTGGGGGAGGGGCACCATGGTGGTGGTGGTGGGAAATCCTGGTATTTAATTGTTTTCAAAATGCACCTGCTAGTCGTATGCAGCTGTTTCCTCAGCTGAAGAGGAAAAGGTGGAGGAAAACAGCGGCAACTGCCCCCCTCCGCCGGGTGTCATCTGTCCACAGAGGAGTCAGTTGAGGAGCAAAGTTGTCCAACATGCAACAGACTTTGCAGGACTGAGATTGTCCCACAGGCTGGAGATTTCCTCACTCCTGCTCTGCGGTGCGGCTGCGTCTTGCACGAGGGTTTGGCTCCTAGGGTTCCACGTATATGCGGAAGACTAGCAACCGCTTGCACGAGATCTAGTGGGAAAATTGGATGACCCTGGGACAGGCATGGCCAAACTTGGTCCTCCAGCTGTTTTGGGACTACAACTCCCACCATCCCTAGCTAACAGGACCAGTAGATGATGGGAGCTGCAGTCCCAAAACAGCTGGTGGGCCGAGTTTGGTCATGCCTACCCTAGGAGATCTTGCCAGCAGAATGGCAAGTAGTCAGAATGCCACACACACACACACACACACACACACACACGAGGATCCAGCAGATTTCAGGGACCCCCAAGGCCATCACCATGAGGGTCCCTGAAATCCTAGCTGGTTTCACAAGCCATTGATCACATCCACCCAAACTCATTTTCAAAGTCTGAAGAGTTGTTGCAGAGAAAACAGGGTGCCAAATGCGCCCCCCCCCCCGCGTAGTGTGGCTGTCCCTTACCTCGCTGTTGTAGATGGCATAGACCAGGAATATGTAGAGACCCTGTAGGAAGACAGAGGGAAGAATCCATGCCAGGGACCTGGAAACAGCCGCTGGGCCAACACCCTTGCTTTGTGAGCCCCCCAAACAGACACACAGGGAAGGCCAAACAATGTCTCTCTCCCAACCAAGGGGCAGAACTGTCCCTTTCGCAAAGAGACGGGCAACTGCCAGCCCTTGGCCTGATTTCATGTGACCGCTGGCTTAATTCACCCGGGGGGAAAGGAGGACAAAGAAAGGAGAAAGTGTGGGGTAGAAAAAGTGAGAGAAAGGGTCCTCTCCATTTTTTATTCCTACTGAGACAAACTGCCTCCGACTTTGGAGGTAGAACACAGGCCAGTGTGTGTGTGTGTGTGTGTGTGTGTGTGTGTGTGTGTGTGTGTGCCCCCACACCAGCCCCCTTCTAAGGCAGCATACAGCAAAAATTAACTTTGGGCCAATATGGCCTCAATCCCTAGCCAGCTTTTTGTTTCCCTCAGTCCCCCCACCCCCCTGCCCACATTCTGAAGAAGAAGAGCTCTGGTGGACTCAGAAGCTCGCCTCACTATTTTGTCTGGTCATAACGAAGGGCCTCTGGGCATTTTTCAAAATAAAAGTGGCACTGCATGCACAAGCCTAGCCTTCCTCTTCCTCTTCCTCCTCCCAGGACATTTGGCGTTTTCCGCTCTAGAGCTGGCACAACTTGCAACAAAGAGAGGTTCAGGGATGTCTCAAACAAATACAATACGAATGAATTAACTGCGCCTTGTGTAAAATGACACTTCCTTTTGTCAATTTCTTTCACTTGCCTTCTGAGAGAGGAAGCCGCCTCAGAAGCCTCGGATGATGAACCTTCAGAAAGAGAACTGCTGGCCAAGAGTTTTCCTAGTGCACCCCTCTCCCCCCCCAACTTAAACAACATCCTGCTCTCCAGTCCCTGAGCTTGGCACTGGGACGGGGAGAACAGTCTCCTCTCATAATTACTACACCCTCCTGCTGTGCTCCTCTGATGCTTTGCCCCCTTTGGTGTCTTATCAGGAGAGAATCACTTCCTGTGTTCCTCCAGCTATCAGGAAGCTTTGCAGCTGATGCACTAATTGTGGCCGCATCTGTGCAACAAGCCCCACTCCTCCACAGGCTGGGGCAGGAGTGCTGCACACTCTGGCACTGATATAACCTTCGTGGATGATGCAGGGCGGCTGCTCATCCTCAGAAGAAACACTCCCCTCCCTCTTATTGGCACCGGCACTCGGAGCAGAGCAGATTGGGGGAGGAAGGTATGGTCCTTTGAATGTCCGCTTGTCTTGTTTCATGAAAGCAATTACTTCTCTGAATAAAGCTCAATTTGTCTGATGGACACCTCCTTCCTATCCTTTCACAGGAGATGTCCAAATTACTTTTCCTGCTGCTCTGGAGGGTAGGCCCTTAACCAATGGATCCAAATGATGAGAATGGGAATTCCAACTAAACTTTCTGGCAGTTATGGGACAGTAGAACCAGACGGAAGAGAAGACTCCCTGGAAAAGACCCTGATGCTGGGAAAGATGGAGGGCACAAGGAGAAGGGGACGACAGAGGACAAGATGGTTGGACAGTGTTCTCGAAGCTACGAACATGAGTTTGACCAAACTGCGGGAGGCAGTGGAAGACAGGAGTGCCTGGCGTGCTCTGGTCCAGGGGGTCACGAAGAGTCGGACACGACTAAACGACTAAACAACAACAACAACAACAAGAACCAGACTCCCTCAGAAGGACTCTCCTCCCTTGGATGTTTTCTTGGGCGCCCATCCGTCAGGGACACTGTAGTTGTGATCCCCACGTTGAATAAGGTTGGGCTTGTTATGGAAATGGCAGGGTCCCTTCCAACTCTACAGTTCTGTGATTCTGTAATTCTACTCTGATTCACGTATCTAGTCGTATTTTGACTAGGAAGGGGTCCCTTCAAATGGACAGGTGTGCTAGGGAGCCCCTATAGAAGGGTGGGAGGGAGGGGAGGGAGAGAGACTTTGGAAGGAAGGAGACATTGTTTTCTCAATAATAAATTAATAAATTTTTATTTATATCCCGCCCTCCCCAGCCGAAGCCGGGCTCAGAGCGGCTAACAACAATAAAATAATACATTCTAAAATCATTTCATTATAAAATTAATCCAAATCAAACCAAATCAATACAGGTCACTCACTGCTTGCTTGAGGGTTATGTTCTAGGGACTGAGCGTAAAGCCAGAATGAGGTCTAGCCAGAACCACCCTTGCAACCTCCCCCCGCGTGAGTGATCTTACCTCTCAGAAGCTGGGAGCCAAGCGGTCCTCGCCCCCAAAGCAAGGTGGAGGTTGGAAGCTCTCTTTCTTGCTTACTGGGCTCTGGGAATTATTCCTCACATGGAATTGCCCGCTAAGCAAGGCACAGAGCTTAAAAGGTTTCCCCACGCCACAGAAAGAGCTTTTAAGCTCTCAGACTTGTGTGCGCTTAATTTGCGTGATTTCCAACTGGCCAGTTGGCTAGCGCGTAAAGTTGAAATCGCATAAGTTTTAATTAGCCGAAGTTGTGAGTTACCTGTGTGAACCGAACCATTGCTGAAAGAAGCTCTTGCTGGATGGAGGAGAAGCAGCAGCCGCTGAGCAAGAGGGAGCGATTTCAGCCGTGGCCAAACAGCAGGAAGCTGGTATGGTCAGGGCCTCCCCTGCTGCACAGTGCTGGATATTGCAAGGGCAGCTCTGGGCCGAATGTTCAAAGAGAGGAGGACTGAAGCTCAAGCTGGCCTTTTGAAGCTCTTCCTCCCTGACGGTGAGGGGGAAGGCACTCTGCATGTGCTCAAAGGCATCTTTGCCGTCACAAGGCGCAGCCTCCAGCATGGGCAACTGATCCCGGTGTCTGTGTCTGTGTGTGTTCACGCACATACACACGTGTCTGAGAGATATTTTGCAGGGAAGGTCTACCTTCCAGCTTACCTGGAGGGAGTTCAGCACAATGAAGATGTAGGCCCACGTAATGCTGACGTGCACAAGAACACCACACACCCAGGTCAGACCCAGGACTGGCAGCAGCACCAGCACTGGTTTGGCTGTTGCCCTGGAAGAGGACAATGGGGGTTGGGGGGGTGGGAGGCAAGAGAAAAAGCAGACAGTCAACACATCTGTAGCCAAAGTCAGCGTCAGGGGAGCAAGTCTTTGCCAGTGATGATTACTGTGATTACTAAGTCTCAACATACAGGTGAAACTCAAAAAATTTGAATATCGTGGAAAAGTTCCTTTCTTTCACTAATTCCACTTGAAAGGTGAAACTAATATATGAGATTGACTCGTGACATTCAAACCAAGATATGTCAAGCCTTGATTTGTTCTACAGGTGAAACTCGAAAAATTAGAATATCGCAGAAAAGTTCCTTTCTTTCAGTAATTCAACTTGAAAGGTGAATCTAGTATATGAGATCGACTCGTGACATGCCAAGCGAGATATGTCAAGCCTTGATTTGTTACAGTTGTGATGATCGTGGCCTACAGCTGATGAAAACCCCAAATGAACAATCTCAGAAAATTAGAATATTCAAGGAAATCAGCAAAACAAGGATTGCAAATGGAGCAAGATTGGACCTCTGAGAAGTAGAAGCAGATCTCGCTTTGCATGTCATGAGTTGATCTCATATGTTAGTTCCACCTTTTAAGTTGAATTACTGAAATAAAGGAACTTTTCCACGATATTCTAATTTTTCAAGTTTCACCTGTAGGTCTCAAAAACAAGTCATGTCAGATGACTCTCATTTCTTTTTTGATAGAGTTTTCAGATGACACCAAATTTGGAGGGGTAACTAATGCCACAGAAGACAGAATTCAAAATGACCGTAACAGATTGGAGAACTGGGCTCAAGCTAACAGAATGAACATCAGTAGGGAGAAATGTCAGGTTCTGCACTTGCAACAATACAAGCAAAACACGTAGGCTAATAGTTAGTAGAACATATACAGCAGAATAATGATATCATTCAGATTATAGGAGTAAGCCAATCAAAGTTCGTATGTACAATATAACAGAGTGGTAACGAGGACTGTCAAGCTGTGTGTTCAGAACAGATGTCTAACAACAACAACAATTTATTTATACCCCGCCCATCTGCCTGGGCTTCCCCAGCCACTCTGGGCGGCTTCCAACAAAACACTAAAATACAATAACCTATTAAACATTAAAAGCTTCCCTAAACAGGGCTGCCTTCAGATGTCTTCTAAAAGTCTGGTAGTTGTTTATTTCCTTGACATCTGGTGGGAGGGCGTTCCACAGGGTGGGCGCTACCACCGAGAAGACCCTCTGCCTGGTTCCCTGTAACTTGGCTTCTCGCAGGGAGGGAACCACCAGAAAGCCCTTGGAGCTGGACCTCAGTGTCCGGGCTGAACGATGGGGGTGGAGACGCTCCTTCAGATATACTGGACTGAGGCCATTTAAGGCTTCAAAGGTCAGCACCAGTACTTTGAATGGTGCTCTGAAACATACTGGGAGCCAGTGTAGGTCTTTCAAGACCGGTGTTATGTGGTCTCGGCGGCTGCTCCCAGTCACCAGTCTAGCTGCCGCATTCTGGATTAGTTTTAGTTTCCGGGTCGCCTTCAAAGGTAGCCCCACATAGAGCACATTGTAGTCTAAGGACAGTTTCACAATAGTCTTTCAAAAGTTTCAACGGAAGACATCTCAAAAGCCTCAAAAGGACAGCGTCTCCGGAATGATACTACTGTTTTGTAATAGTTTTCATCAGTTGGAAATAAGATACAAGGCATACAACTGATGAATGAATGAACTGAGCTGCCTGCAAACACATTGTAAAATAAAGCAGAATATACAAAACAGAATAAATAAAGGCACATACCCGATATTTTTCAACAGAATATGTAAGAGAGATTCAAGCTAAGGATCAGTGCTCACTAGATAGTGTAGCTGCTGATACTTGATACACAATTGCACAGGACATACAAAGCAAGTCACAAGTGCTCCCAATAACGATATACTTAAAGGAACAGTATGGCATATATAGCATGCAGAAACAAAGTAGACCCATGAAAAACAAATATACAGAGGAATAGTATTAAATGAGCTTTTGTTAAATGAGTACAAAATGAACCTTTGAAACCTTTGAGACGTCTTCTGTTGAAACTACTGAAAGACCATTGTGAGACTGTCCTTAGACATCTGTTCTGAACACACGGCTTGGCGGTCCTCGTTACCACTCTGTTATATTGTACATACGAACTTTGATTGGCTTACTCCTATAATCTGAATGATATCATTGTTCTATTATATATTTTCTACTAACTATTAAGCCTACATGTTGTGTTTGTATTGTTGTGCTTGGTTCTTATTGCAACACAGGGGTTTGTTTTAGGTTCCGCACTTAGGCAGATGCACAAATATAAGATGAGGGACACCTGGCTGACTAGCAGGACATGTGAAAATGGTCTAGGGGTCTTAGTGGACCACAGGCTCAACATGAGTCCACCGGGTGATGCAGCAGCAAAAAAAGGCAAATGCATCAACAGAAGTCAAGTGTCCAGATCAAGGGAAATCATAGTTCCACTCTATTCTGCTTTGGTCAGACCACACCTGGAATACTGTGTCCAATTATGGGCACCACAATTTAAGAAGGACGTTGACAAGCTGGAAGGTGTGCAGAGGAGGGTGACCACAAATGATCAAGGATCTGGAAACCAAGGCTTATAAGGAACACTTGAAGGAGCTGGGTCTGTGCAGCCTGGGAAAGAGGAGGCTGAGAGGAGATATGATGGCCATCTTCAAATATCTCAAGGGCTGTCAGGTGGAAGAGGGAGCAAGCTTGTTTTCTCCTACTCTGGAGGGTAGGACTCAAACCAATGGCTTCAAGCTGTGCAAGCTGCTCTATTGGGGCAAATGGGGCCCCACCAGCCTCAGCCTGTCTTCTTACTTATAACTGGCCAGGGGGTGACCCTGCCTGTCATTCACTCTGCCTTCATCTCCTTGTCCTCCTCTCTACTAATCCCAATGGGGATCAGCTGCTATTGCACATTCCTGCCTTGCAGGGGGTTGGAATGGATGATCCTCAGGGTCCCTTCCAACTCTAAAGCTAAAGGTAAAGGGGCCCCTGACCATTAGGTCCAGTCGTAGCCGACTCTGGGGTTGCGGCGCTCATCTCCCTTTACTGGCCAAGGGAGCAGGCGTACAGGTTCCGGGTCTTGTGGCCAGCATGACGAAGCCGCTTCTGGCGAACCAGAGCAGCGCACGGAAATGCCATTTACCTTCCTGCCAGAGCGGTACCTATTTATCTACGTGCACTTTGACGTGCTTTCGAACTGCTAGATTGGCAGGAGCAGGGACCGAGCAACGGGAGTTCACCCCGTCACGGGGATTTGAACCGCTGACCTTCTGATCGGCAAGTCCTAGGCTCTGTGGTTTAACCCACAGCTCCACCCATGTCCCTCCAACTCTACAATTGACTTCTATGGCCATGTTCACACTAAAGCACTAGGATACCAATTTAAACCATTGTGGCTTACCCCAGAGAATCCTGGGAGGTGCAGTTGACATTGTGAACCACCCTGTGGCCTTCAGGTGAAGGGCAGTGGACGAATTCAAGCAGCAGTAGCAGCAGGTTGCTAAGGGAGTTATTCAGGAGGCACTCATTCCCCACCCAGAGCTGCAATTCCCAGAGCAGTTTAACAATCAACCCCTCCCATATAAATATACATGACCAAACGATCTCATGGCTGGCGCATTCCTACTAAATATTATTTTATCTGTCAAGGTTGATGAATGCTTGATATATTTTGAATAAATATCAACTATGGAATATATTTTACACTATTAATCCCTTTTAAACTGTATTATCTTGCATTTTTATTCCTCTTGACGTTATTGCTGTTTTTATCATGTATGTGAGTATGATGTTTCAATCGTCACATGTGCAAATCTTTTTTTATTTTTTAAAAAATACTTTGAAAAAGACAGTCAATCCCTCTTTCTCAGGGAACTCTGGGAACTATAGCTCTGTGAGAGAAACAGGGTGTCTCTTAACAATTAGTAAACCTTAGTAAACTACAGTTCCCAAAGTTCTTTGGGGGACGGCATGACCGTTCAAAGCGGTATTGCAACACTTTAAATCAGTATAGTGGGAATGTGGCCTCTGATTCTATTTTATTGTTTAAAGTATTTATATCCCACCTTTTCCTCGAAGTTGCTCGAGGTTGTGTACATGGTTCTCCCCTCCTCGCAACCCTGTGAGGTATGCTAGGCTGAGAGGCAGCGACTGGCTTCCAAGGAGACCCAGTGAGCTTCTTGGCCAGGCGTGGATTCGAACCCTGGCCTCCCCGGTCCTAGTCTGACCCTCCAAGCACTGCATCACCACTGGCCCTCACACTTCTTCTCCCTAGCAAATGGCATTCAGATAGATGTCCTTCTGCTTCTCTGGTGCCCTTCTCTGGAGGGGGCGGGGGCAGCCCCCGGGGGCCTCCGGGACTCACCAGATCTGGACGCCAATCTGCTTTTCCAAGCTGCTGTTGGGGGTCAGCATCCTTGACCGTCGCCGTGCACTGGAGACGGTCACCATCACCACTCGGAAAAGCACAAAGGTGTTCACCTGCGAAGGAGAGGGGCGAGAGGGTCAGGGACTGGACCTGAAACAGCAGTCAGCGGCTTTAAGAGGTGGCAGTTGTGGAGGGGGGGGATTTCCCAGAATCCTCCTCTCAGGGAACATGGGAACACTGCCCCCCCCCCCCAGTATATTGTTGTGTAAATCAGAGTTATCTCCCACACACATGGAAAGTAAACACACCCTGTGGTTTGCAGAGTTCTTCTTTGTCTTGTGAAGGCGCTGAGTTTGAAAACCACTGAATCCCAACATTTGCTCACACACACCCAATCCTGCTCTTAACGGAGAAATCTGAGGGCTCCCTTGGTCAAAAAAACAAGGACACCAGCCAGGAATACCAGAGGAAAACAGCAGCCAGTAGACTTGGTCTTTATTGAAGACTGTCACGACAGGACTCCCACCTGCCACCAGGTGGAACAAGATGGAAGCCCCAAACAAAAGAGAACCTAAACTTTGATTAGCAGCTAATCCTGATGTTACACCCCCCCAAACTACATCACTCATACATCACTCATACATACTGCCACCAGACCTCCCCTTTCATGATGTATGAGTGATCACTCATACATCATGAAAGGGGAGGTCTGGTGGCAGTAATCTGAGCATCCTGGACCCTGCCCCATGGTTCCCCTTTCATGATGTAACCGTTATGTATGAGTGATGTAGTTTGGGGAGGGTTGAAACATGGGGATTAGCAGCTAATAAAAGTTTGGGTTCTCTCTTGTTCGGGGCTTCCATCTCATTCCACCTTGTGGCAGGTGGGAGTCCTGTCACGACAGTCTTCAATAAAGACCAAGCCTACTGGCTGCTGTTTTGCTCTGGTATTCCTGGCTGGTGT
>JAXCMG010000252.1:199343-210581 GCA_034642415.1 Podarcis siculus
TGACTGACTGAACACAGGAGGCATAAGGGTCTCCCATTTTTCAGGCACACTTGGAAATGTAAGCAACTGCCATGGGAACAAATAAATACCCATTTCACAGGGGGGGAAACTGACATTGCACAGAACACCCCTGAAGCAGCAGGCAAAGCGTGGCAACATCTTCCCATTTAAATACAAATTCAAATAAATAAACAAATTCAAATAAACACAAATTCAAATAAATAAGTCAATAAAAACCCAATTTGAAAGGGGAGGGGGGTGTTGGCAGGCGCCAAGGCAGGGATGAGTGAACTGTCCAATGTCCGTTTCTCATTTTTCTATCAGTGAGCTCCTTTCTCCACACTTCCACATGACTTTGCAATTTCTTTTTATCTAGAAAAAGTCCTCACAAGAAATCACCAGCCATTTTAGTGCAAATTTCTCTTGACGTACACATTTGTGTATGCAGTTCTGGCTGACAAATCCATTTTTGCAAAACTACTTTCTCTAATACAACACATGGTTGTATATTATTTTCACTGACATGTGCGTTTTTATTCACACTTTTAACCCAAGTATATGCATTTATTTTATTAGGGAAGTTTAGGGAAGTTTTTAATGTCTGGTGCTGTATTGTTTTTAATATTCAGTTGGAAGCAGCCCAGAGTGGCTGGGGAAACCCAGCCAGATGGGCGGGGTATAAATAATAAATTATTATATTATTATTATAATACTTGGCTGGAGAACTGCTTTGCGAAAAATTCTGAAAGGTGTGGATTTCGAAGAGCAGCTGAGTTTTGGTTTGCATCTTCTTTCAGAAACTGCTAATCAGGTATGTTTGCCTCTAAATATGAACCGAGTCAAATTTCTTCCCCATTGGAGGGTGTCCAGAGGTGCCCCACTGTGGACCCCAGAACCAGAGATTTTACAGCACAGCTTCCCAAACTTTTCATGTTGGTGACACACTTTTTAGACGTGCGTCATCATTCCGAGACACAGTAATTCAGTTTTACTAGCAAACCGGAGGTTAAACTAGCTCCTTTTCCTGAGAGGAGTGTGTGGAGCATTTGCGTGACACACCCACGCACTGCAGCCGACACACTAATGTGTCACAACACACAGTTTGGAAAGCTCTGTTTTACAGGAAGGAACTATGACCCAGATTTCAGGCTTCCGCATGTGAGCTGGGTCTGCTTAGCCTGCAAAAGAGGAGACCGAAAGGAGATGAGTGAGGGATCTTCCTCTGAAATTCTCTCCCACGGAAGATGTGGCAAGCTTGTTTTCCGCTGCTCTGGAGGGTGGGACCCAGGACAAGGGATTCAGATGACAAGAAAGGCTTTCTGACTAGATATTAGGAAGAACTTTCTGATGGGAAGAGCTGTTTGACAGTGGAATGGACTCCCTCCGAAAGAGATGGACTCCGCTTCATTGGGTGACAGACAGCAAAGGTTGCAAGGTTTTTAGCTGGGGCAATTAGAATAAGATCCACTATTTGACTATTGATTCAAAACCCTAAAATGTATTTTATATAGTTGACTTCTTATTTTTATTTTTTGCATATTGTATTGTTGTATCACTGAAGAAGGTGACAGCAGCCACGAAATTAAAAGACGCCTGCTTCTTGGGAGAAAAGCAATGACAAACCTAGACAGCATCTTAAGAAGCAGAGACATCACCTTGCCAAAAATAGTCCGTATAGTAAAAGCTCTGGTTTTCCCAGTAGTGATGCATGGAAGTGAGAGCTGGACCATAAAGAAGGCTGATCGCCAAAGAATGGATGCTTTTGAATTCTGGTGCTGGAGGAGACTCTTGAGAGTCCCGTGGACTGCAAGAAGATCAAAGCTATCCATTCTGAAGGAAATCAGCCCTGAGTGCTCACTGGAAGGACAGATCCTGATGCTGAGGCTCCAAGACTTTGGCCACCTCATGAGAAGAGAAGACTCCCTGGAAAAGACCCTGATTGTTAGGAAAGATGGAGGGCACAAGGAGAAGGGGACGACAGAGGACGAGATGGTGGGACAGTGTTCTCGAAGCTACCAGCATGAGTTTGAGCAAAGTGCGGGAGGCAGTGGAAGACAGGAGTGCCTGGCGTGCTCTGGTCCAGGGGGTCACGAAGAGTCGGACACGACTAAACGACTAAACAACAACATTGTTGTATTATTGCTATGGCCGATGGCTGACGCAAATAAAGATTTGTTCATTCATTCTACTTCACTGGAGATTTTAAAGCAGAGGTTGGATGGTCATCTGTCAGGGATCCCTTACTTGTGAGTCCTGGATTTCAGGGGGTTGGTCTAATGACCCATGGTGTCCCTTCCAATTCTACAGCTCTGTGCTTCTATGGCCTTCCACCCTACAGACTGCTGCCCTCCCACCCTCAGTCTGAGCTTCCATGCCTGCGAAGCTCTTCCTCTCTCCATCGCTCCCTTCGTAATGCAGCCAAGACGGCGGTTCCCCTTTCCTGAGCTACCTACCTTCTGCTGAAGTTCCAGAAGGCGCACACTGGCTCCACAAACTGGTCCGGCAGAGCCTGCGGTGGGACGGAAACAGTGGGAGTCTTGAGCCCTACAGAGAAGCAAGCTCTGGACCAAGCCCCAAAGGGGATCCACTCAAAGCAACAGGGTCAACCCCCCCTCTCAATCACTGCTAGTTCAAACACACCACCCCGATCAGCACCAGCTGGGACGTGGCCTGTTACACAGAGGCAGCCACCTTGCAGCTACATGGGCCACTTTGAGGAAGGGGAGCCAGGGCGTGTAGTGGTTAGAGTGCCATGGAGGAAAAGGTGGGGACATAAATGCAATAAATAAATAAATAAATAAATAAATAAATAAATAAATAAATAATAAAAGGGCTCACCACCACCTTGGGATGACCACCAACATGGAGAGCTTTAAAAATGAATTACCGTATTTCTTGCTCTATAAGACTCACTTTTCCCCTCCTAAAAAGTAAGGGGAAATGTGTGTGCGTCTTACGGAGTGAATGCAGGCTGCGCAGCTATCCCAGAAGCCAGAACAGCAAGAGGGATTGCCGCTTTCACTGCACAGCGATCCCTCTTGCTGTTCTGGCTTCTGAGATTCAGAATATTTTTTTTCTTGTTTTCCTGCTCCAAAAACTAGGTGCGTCTTATAGAGCGAAAAATACGGTAGACAAATTCAGAGGATGATAAGGCTACCCACAGCTATCAACCACAATGGCTGTATACTCCTGTTATGGAACCTCTACCTGTGGGCCTAATTAGGCTTTGTGAGGCGTCCTCGTTTGGCCCCACCCACCTGGCCATCTCCCCAACATCACAGGATGCAAGAGATGAAAACTCTGAAAGGGCTGCTCTGAAAATGGAGAATTGGGACTGCACTCCTAATATTTCCTCTCCAGAGAAAGAACTCTGAACTTTCTTTTACAAGCTGCCAGGCTCAGTCCTGAAACACCTAGTGTCATTCAGCCATTCCTTTATTTATTTTACATTTACAATACATATCACCTTTTCCTTCAGGGAGCTCAATGTGCTGCGCATGTGTCTCCTCCTCCCCCAGTTAATACCTGCAGCCAGTCTGTGCAGCTGGGTAGGCTGAGAGGCAGCAACTGCCCCAAGGTCATGCATACCCAGTGAACTTTATTGCAGAGCAAGGATTTGAACCCTGCTCTCCCAGGTCCTAACCCAACGCTCTCTCCATTACACCACACTGGCTCTCTCTATGATGCTGGACAATTGACTGGTGGGCTGCTCTTCCTTCCTACCAAAATGACCCACTGAGGGAGGGAGAGTCCTGGCTCTAGGCTGCTGGCTGGATCCAGTTCCACACCCATGGCCTATGCAGACCAGGGTCAGAAGCACCTCTGGGGTGCAGCGGCGGAAGGGGGAAATCTCCCCATGCCCTGCTTGGGGGCTACCCAGAGGCATCAGATTCTGAGAAGCAGGAACTGGGCTCTTTCCCTAATGGACTGTCTCTGACCCTCCATGTCATCCACAAACATAGGATTGGGCTATGTGCACAAAAACACATTACCGGTACTCTTTTTTTAAAAAAAGTCATATGGTAATTCTCGACCAGGGCCGGCCCTGTCATTACCCTCCAGCAATTCTTCCTGAAGCCACCAGCTGTGCCTCACAGCCCGGCCTGGCCTTGGCCATCCTAAGCTAGCCTGCTTCTCTGAAGCGTGAGGTCAGACTCTGTTCTCACTGTTACACCTGCCGGTCCACTCACCTTCTGGGTGAGGAATGTGAGGAGGGCACAATCTTACCCTTTGCCTCAGGCAGCAAAACATCTTGGGCCAGCCCTGGTCTGCACCGGTGTCCCTTCACAGGAACATAGGAAGGTACCAGACCTTTGCTCTATCCATCTAGCTCAGAGGTTTGCAAAGTGGGCAGTAGCACCCCTGGGGGGGTGGCAGTGGAATTACCTGGGGGGCACTGAGAGGTAAGGGGGCAGCAGGGGGGCACTGGAAGTGTAAGTGACTCTCAGGCTCTGAAGCGCTGGTATCACTGGATCAATTCAAGTTCATCCGTTTTGCTGAGTTAATTAAACTTACTAGTTTCAACCACGTTTTGAACAAATGGGAAATCAACACTGTTTAACGGTGTTGCAATCCTTTTTTAGTGGGTTGTGCAAACTGCTAATCCGAATAATGTGTTTTATGGGGTAGAGTGAGGTCACTGGGGATGAGTTGATAAAACTAAGGGGGCAGTGGCCCCCAAAAGTGGGGGAGCCACTTCTCCACACCAACGGACAGAGTTTCAAGCAGAAATCTCTTCCAGCCGTACCTGGATCTGTGGCTGGGGAATGAACCCAGGACCTTCTGCTCTGCCAATGAGCTATGCCTCTTCCACATACTCCATGCCCTTCCACAACCATTGCCTTCTTCTCCCCTGCTCCACATGTTTACCCACAAAGATGCCCATTTGCAGCAGGAAAAGGTAAAGGTAAAGGGACCCCTGACCATTAGGTCCAGTCGTGGCCGACTCTGGGGTTGTGGCGCTCATCTCGCTTTATTGGCCAAGGGAGCCAGCGTACAGCTTCTGGGTCATGTGGCCAGCATGACTAAGCCGCTTCTGGCAAACCAGAGCAGCGCACGGAAACACCGTTTACCTTCCCGCCAGAGCGGTACCTATTTATCTACTTGCAATTTGACATGCTTTTTTTTAAAAAAAAATATTTTATTAAGGATTTTCTTGTTTTACAGAAGTGTAGTGCCTCGTTTTTTGTTTGTTTTTTCCCTTTAACATTTTTACAAATCCATTTCATTTGTTGAGGCATTAGGGGGAGAAGAAAAAAGAAAGAGACCAAACTCTACACACATTAAACATAATTTGACATGCTTTTGAACTGCTAGGTTGGCAGGAGCAGGGACCAAGCAATGGGAGCTCTCTCTGTTGCAGGGATTCAAACCGCCAACCTTCCGATCGGCAAGCCCTAGGCTCTGTGGTTTAACCCACAGGACTGGACTGCAAAGCCTCACCTGGAGCCGGTGCCAGAGGCGGTAACGCACAGCGGTGCTGATTTCCTCGTAGTCGCTGACCAGAGAGGAGGAGATGATGGAGGAGCCTGCCTGGGTGCTCAAGTACCTGGGGCAGAAACAGAAAAAGTGTTTGCTTATTTATTTACTAGACACTTTTGTGTTTGCTGGTTTTTGCCAAGGCGACTCAACCACTCACCAACAAACAAACCCACATATATACATTAAAATATGGCAGGGAAGGGCATACATTACAACACCCCACCCACTCTAAAAGGCATAGGTAAAAGCCAAAGGCCTGGTTTAAAAGGAATGTTTTTGCCTGGCGCTGGAGATATGTAACGATGGCACCACCTCCCTGGGGAGAGCGTTCCACAAGCAGCAGAGGTGCCATGATGACCCTCACTTTTAGACTCCAGGGCCAAATTCATTCTGCTCACCTGAGCTTTCAATAGTCATTAATTTGTATCCGTAGGTGTGCTGCACAGACAGTTCTGCTTAATTCACAAATGCTCTTTGCTGTTCTGAGGATTCTTGTAGCAAACTTTTGTTATTTCCTGATTTTATACTGAATTTTGTAAAGTGCCCATAATATTTATTTTTTTATTTTATTTTTTTAAGGGAAAAGCCAGGCTGCAGATTCTTAAGATAAACATGGACGAGATTTGTGGCACCTAAACAGACATGAGCTTCCCTCTGCATCAGATACAAGAATAAACCTTGAAGGTGTTTTTGCTGCGAAACGAATTGCTAACAGACGCAAATATCTTTGCCTGGGCAGACCTGAACTTCTCCTTTAGCCCGCCTAGCACTTGTTTTAATTAATATAAAGAGGGAACGAGCCACAATCACTCTCACACACCTGCCTAGCCCATAAACCATTTCTGCCGTTCCCATGCCCACAGAAGCTCCGCCTCCCTATCTGAAATGCAAATGGTGACAGCGCCACCTTGTGTCCACCCCCCCAAAAAACCAGACAATTAGATTCTGCAGTTTTTATCTCAAGGCAACAACTTTTGTGTCCGGGTTTTCACTTTTTGGAAACATGGCAACCCTAATATACATCCTTCTTTCCATCATGGAAACACACATCTGGTTCCCACCTATAAACTGACCAGACCTGGACCTGCTTAAGGTAAAGGGACCCCTGACCATTAGGTCCAGTCGCGGACGACTCTGGGGTTGCGGCGCTCATCTCGCTTTACTGACCAAGGGAGCCGGTGCACAGCTTCCGGGTCATGTGGCCAGCAGGACTAAGCCACTTCTGGCGAACCAGAGCAGTGCACAGAAACGCCGTTTACCTTCCCACCGGAGCGCTACCTATTTATCTACTTGCACTTAGGAGTGCTTTTGAACTGGTTGGCAGGAGCAGAGACCGAGCAACGGGAGCTCACCCCGTCGTGGGGATTCGAACCGCCAACCTTCTGATCGGCAAGCCCTAGGCTCTGTGGTTTAACCCACAGCGCCACCCGCGTCCCTTTGGACCTGCTTAGCTTTGGCTAAATGGTGCCATTATTTGCTTTAGGAAGCTGTTTTATACCAAGAAAATCATTGGTCCACCTAACTCAGGTGAGTCTACATTGCCTTGGTCAGACCACACCTGGAATACTACATCCAGTTCTGGGCACCACAAATTAAGAAGGATATTGACAAACTGGAAGGTGTGCAAAGGAGGGCAACCAAGATGATTCAGGGTCTGCAAAGTCTCATGAGGAACAGTTGAGGGAGCTGGGTATGTTTAGCCTGGAAAAGAGGGGGGCTGAGAGGAGATGTTAGAGCCAAATATCTCAAGGGCTGTCACATGGAAGAGGGAGCAAGCTGGTTTTCTCCTACTCTGGAGGTGAGGACTCAAACCAGTGCCTTCAAGTTACAAGAAAGGAGAAATTCTGACTAAGCATCAGGAAGAACTTTCTGATGATAAAGTGCTGTTTAACTGTGGAATGGTCTCCCTCAGGAGGTGGTGGACTCTCCTTCCTTGGAGGTTATAAAGTAGAGGTTGGATGGCCATCTGTCTTGGATGTTTAGTCGGAATCTCCATTAGTTCGAGTCTTGCCCTCCAGAGCAGGAGAAAAGAAGCTTGTTCTCTCTTCCATGTGACAGCCCTTAAGATATTTGAAGATGGGTCTCCTATGTCCTCTCAGTCTCCTCTTTTCCAGGCTAAACATACCCAGCTTCTTGTAAGGCTTAGTTTCCAGACCCTTGATCATCTTGGTCGCCCTCCTCTGCACATGTTCAGAGGAGAGGAGAGATATAGTGGTCATGGAAGACTTCAACTTCTCCAATATCTGTTGGAATTCAAACTCTGCCAAGAATGTAAGGTCCAACAAATTCCTCCACTGCCTCGCTGACTGTCTCATTTCCCAGAAGATGGAAGAAGCAAGAAGGGGATCGTCTATCTTGGACCTGGTCCTCACCAACAGGGAGGAGATGATTGATGAAGTGGAAGTGCTCAGAAACTTGGGAGGAAATGATCATGTCCTCTTGGGTTTCATGATAGAGAGGCAAGGGAAAGCTGAGGGTAGTCAGACATGCACTCTGGACTTTAAGAAGGCCAATTTTAAAAAGCTTAAGCAGCTACTGGGTGAGATCCCACGGTCAGAAATACTCAAAGAGAAGGGAGTCCAATATGGATGGGAGTTTCCAAAAGGAGAAATATTGAAGACCCCCAATTGCAGACAATTCCAACAAGAAAGAAAAGTGGGAGGCATCTAAGGAAACCACTGTGGCTGCATAAGGAGCTTACAGATGAGCTGAGAGTCAAGAAATGGCAAAAGGGGGAAATCACTAAGGAGGAGTATGCACGAGTAGCCAACAGTTACAGGGGGAAAGTCAGGCTGGCTAAAGCTCAGAATGAGCTCAGGCTTGCAAGAGAGGTTAGAAATAATAAAAAAAGGGGTTGGGGGCTATGTCCAAAGTAAGAGGAAGAACAAGCAAGTGGAGGGTCCTCTGCATGGAGAAGACGGGGAAATGCTATTGGGTGACAAGAGAGAAGGCGGAACTACTCAACACCTACTTTGCCTCTGTCTTCACCCACAAGGAAAGCGATGCCCAACCTGGTGCTAACTGAATCAACGATGTATGGAAGATGCTGCAGCCCAAGATAGGAAAAGAGGTGGTAAGGGAACACCTGGCTACTTCAAGTGAATTCAGATCTCCAGGGCCTGATGAGCTGTAGGGTACTAAAGGAGCTGGGTGAAAAATAAATCAGGAGGTTGGGTCAGGTAGGAAAGGCCTGAGCTATGACCCAGCTCACCTACCTCCTTCCCCCGTCTGACACGGCTGCATCCTGGAGCACAGCGTTGCCACTGGTGAGAAGGCGCTGGAGGGAACTGTAGCCGTACCAGGTGTTGGTCATGGTGATCTGGCGCAGACCTGGGAGGGAATGAATAAATTTTATTATTACGGTCACAGACCAGTTCCGGCTCACTTACAATATCAGAAAAATCATAAAACGCAACAGTGAGCGAGATGAATAAACACCCAGCAATAAAAGATAATGGGAGAGGATTTACCCCAGCAAACTATTTGTCAAAATTACAAATACCTAAATACAGACGGTCATTAACCCTCGCTAGATTCAACGTGCTGCCATCCGCCTTATTGCAGGACAGATTCGAGGGTAAACCGTACGTGGAACGACTCTGCCCCTGCGGCTCGATGGAGGTAGAAACTGTCTCTCATGTCTTGTTATGCTGCCGTTTCTACAGGGATATACACTCGGTATTTATCACTCCTCTTATAAAAAAATCTACAAAATGGGTCCAAACTCCAATGTCTAAAACTCCTGGTAGAGGACAAGGATCTAGAGATCACGCTCAGGGTGGCCAAATTTTGTGCGACTGCCATAAAACTTAGGGAACAAGCTGTACTACCAAAATGATTTTTTAAATGACAATTTTAGGCTATATTTTAGTGATCAAGACCTGGGTGGGAAGTAACAGAAGCTCTGTGACCTGGTTGTGGCAGGGACCAGGCTGTCTGTCATTTATTTCCATCATGTATATTGATTTTTGATTATTTAATTTCTACACCACTTAATATATTAAAAATATCTGTGAGTGATGTACAGAAAACAGGCAACTCAAACAAAATATTACTAAAATACTCAGTTGTTATATTAGTACAAAGATATATAAAGCAATATCAAATCATTTCCCTTATGACATACCCTGTTTGGTGGGATTTCATCTTGCATGCAACAAACACAGACACACGGGGTGCACCTCTCCATTGTACAACGTGAAATTTGGCTTTCCTGGCAGTCTTAAGTGCCTCACCAACCAAATATTGAGTCTCTCTCAGATATACGGTGCTGCCTTTTTGCACTTCTGTGATTATTTTTTTATTGTTTTGATCTGGTTGATTTACTTCAGTAAAAACTTCTGTAAAGGATTTACTTCTCTAAAGGAGAAGAAAATCTCTAAGCAATGAACAACATCCTAAAAACATACACCACAGATAATGATAAAGTAAAAATTCTATGCTTCAGAGCAGAACAGAAAACAATGAGATCACCAGCTCTCTCAGCCATCTGTACAAGGCAGGGGTGTGAAGACCTTTTCAATCCCTAGTGGATAACCTTCAGGCACGGTTGCTGGATGAGGCCAGAGGCTAAAGTAGGCAGCACAATTGCACATACAATAAAAACCACATGAAACCATATTTTAAAAGTTAAAACCAGATAGCTACTGTGGGAAGACATATTCTTAACTGCCTGCATAAGCAATAGAAGATAGAAAAGCTTTAAGCAGGTGTTCAAAAGGCTGGCACAGAACGCGCCCGCTGAATCTCTAGTGGCAGAGTGTTCCACAGGACCAGCCCTTGACACTAAATGGCTGGTTTCTTGTTGTTGTCAAATGAGCCCCCCATCTTGGGAAATGACCAGCAATGTGCCTGCAGATAATCTGAATGACTGACCTGCAATATAAGAGTTCAGGCGTTCCTTGAGGTTTGCTGGATCATACTTGATCAGGGCTTTGTAAATTTTTTCAAGGATATTCAAGGATATTCAACTTGGCTTGGTAGCAGATGGGCAGCCAGTGCCGCTGTTTTAACAAGGGGGTCACCTATTGTCAGCCAGGTGACCCCATCAGCAATCTGGACGTCACATCCTGCACCATCTGTAGCTTCCACACTGGTCCCAAGGGCAGCTCCACACAGAGTGCATGGCAGTAGCCCAGCCCCAAGGTTATCAGCACATGGACTACAATGGTCAGGCTGCCCTTGCCCTAAACCCTATTAATTTCCAGTGTAGTTCAGTTTCACCTTCCAGTCCAAGCTGACCCCACCAGGCCTCACCAAAGCAGCACAGGGGAAACCAGGATGGGGGTGGGGTCGTGGCATTTCTTGGCAATGACATTTGGGCAAAATGTTGGGGACTAAACCACCACATACATGACGCAGCTTCACCAGACACCCAGTGTGGTGTAGGGCAGGGGTTGGTAAGGCGTACTGGACATGGGCCAGATCACTCCTGTGGAGATCCTCCATGGGCCAGACCAGCACAGTGCCATGCCAGAAATTTGCGCATGTCTGTGGTGCCAGAAAACGCTTCTGCGCATGCCCAGATGCTGAAAATCACACCTGCATAGAAGCAGTTTCCGGCACTGCGGACATGCGCAGAAGCGATTTCCCACGTCTGGGCATGCACATAAGCAATTTCTGGAGCTGTGGAAGAGAGTCCCTGCATCACCCTAACCCTATCCCTAACCCTAATCCTATCCCTACACCTATCCCTATCCCTATCCCTACACCTATCCCTATCCCTATCCCTATCCCTATCCCTATCCCTATCCCTAT
>JAXCMG010000252.1:210591-221344 GCA_034642415.1 Podarcis siculus
CCCTATCCCTATCCCTATCCCTATCCCTATCCCTATCCCTATCCCTAACCCTGACCCAGACCCAGACCAGTGCAGTGCCATGCCAGAAATTGCCTCTGCGCATGTCTGTGGTGCTGGAAAACGCTTCTGCGCATGCCCAGATGCTGAAAATCACACCTGCACAGAAGCAATTTCTGGCGTCTGGGCATGCGCAAACAAACAAACAAACAAACATATAATAATTCCACTTTTGTTAACATTGTTGAATGACTTCCTTGAATCTCCCTTGCTGAGTTTCCATATACTCCATTGTAGCGGTTTTCCAAAACTATTTTCACATAAAATTTACTTAGTCAATTTTCATCTTTTTTTCTTTTCATTTTAACATTAACATAGTAATTTACAACATCGGTTGGTTTGGGGGCCGGTTAAACGGCCTTTGTGGGCTGCTTCTGGCCCATGGGCCTTAGGTTGCCGACGTTGGGTGCAGGGGTCAGAGTGTGGGACCAGGACCTGGAAGAGACCAGGGTTCGAATTCCCGCTCAGCCCTGAAGCTCCCTGGGTGACCTTGGGGGCCAGTCCCTGCCTCTCAGCTCAACCTCCCTCACAGGGACCAAATGAGGAGGGGCAGAATCAAGAAAAGTGGCATCAGAATGCAATACGTTAAAAATAAATAAATCCCCTCTCCACCTCTCACTCTCAGCCTCTCCACTTCTTCCCTTGGGACTTCGATCTGGTCTGGAGCGTCTTGGTTCAGCATCATGTACGCAGCGCCATCAGTTGTTGCTCGGTCAAGAGACACACGTCGCACTTCTACTCCTGGGGAGCAAAGGGTCAAGGGTAGTGTCACCTTAGAAGATACTGGGCTACCTGCAAGGAAAGGTCTCACCTGTTCAGCAGCCAAAGAGACCGCCCATTTAAAAGACCGTTGGAGAGGCTCACCTTCAAAGCTCATGAGAAAGGAAAGATCCTGTGTGGAAATGCAGGAGAAGAGTGATAGGAAAACTGATGTGGAAGCCATTTCCCTTAAAGGAATTCCTCGGGCATTTGGACCCAGAAAAAGTGGAGCCTAAGAGCATATATTAGGGACGCGGGTGGCACTGTGGGTTAAACCACAGAGCCTAGGACTTGGTTGGTGGTTCGAATCCCCACGACGGGGTGAGTTCCCATTGCTCAGTTTCTGCTCCTGCCAACCTAGCAGTTTGAAAGCACGTCAAAGTGCAAGTAGATAAATAGGTACCGCTCTGGCGGGAAGGTAAACGGCATTTCCATGTGCTGCTCTGGTTCGCCAGAAGTGGCTTAGTCATGTTGGCCACGTGACCCGGAAGCTGTACACCGGCTCCCTCGGCCAGTAAAGCGAGATGAGCGCCGCAACCCCAGAGTCGGCCACGACTGGACCTAATGGTCCTTTACCTTTTAAAGAGCAAGGAAGGGGAGGTGGGAGGCTCTCCTGAATACAACCCCTTCCCCACACAAGAGCGCCACTCCCTTCTCACTTAAAAACATCTCTGCACATCTATGAGCAGGGAAAATGCGTCTACATGTGTGGGCCCAATAATGCTTAGCCCCATAAGAAATTTAGAAATTAAGTAATACCAAATGGCGTAAGTTTTTTCCAATTCATGCATTGTTAGTCTAACAGTGGAGGGGACAGAATTCTGCTCAATATTTCACTTGGCAGGTCTGCCCTAGCAAAGTAGCCTTGCTTTGTACTCAAGATCTCTTCTTCCCACTGACCCCCCCCCCATCCACTTTATAAATAATTGGGGCAAAAATATGTTCCTGCTGTGACTTAGCCTCAGAAAAATGCTCGCTTGCGGAGGAAAAACTTTCCTCTTTTTGTGAAGATAAGTAAGTTATGCGCTGTGCCCTTGAGTATAATCTGCGCATTTTTTTATCTGCAATCAGTGTCATTTTCTTATCATAACTCAAGATAAATTGCAAAACCAAAGAACTCAGTATCTCCTCTTCCACATGGCACCCTCTTGTGGCACCTGCATCAAACGTCACCATCCCAGCTGATCTTCAAAACGTTGGACTACAACTCCCATTGGCCATGCTGGCTGGAGCTGATGGGACTTGTAGTCTAAAACGCTTAAGAGTGTGTTAAATAGGAGGCCATTTGTGGCTGCGGATCATTGCTGTCACCCAGCTCTAACCTGCAGGCTGAAAATGGCCTGTTACAATAGCCTGAAATCTTGACTCTTAAGAAATCACAGCCTGCTTGAGAACAGGCTGAGAAGAGCTGTTCTTTGGCTGCTGGGTCCGGCCAAAGGCACAGGAGCCTGCTCCTAGGGGCCATGGGGGCTTCGGCCCCCACAATAAAATATTTGAGGGGCCAGGCCTCCACAAAGTGGATGGACATTCCCATTCAAATAGTGTGTGCACACTGTGTCATGTGATCAGTTATGCAAGGTGGGGCTTGCCCGGGCCCCCAGAATATTTTATTCAAGTTGGCACCCCCGGCCAATGGTCCATCTAGCCCTGTTCCCACAGTGGCCCAGTGGGGAACCCTTGAGCAGGATCCGAGCACCAGAGCAGTGTGTGTGTGAGAGTGTGTAGGAACTAACCTCCCGCACAAAGGCAATTATTTATAGTAGTTGCTCCACCTACGCTTCTGGCATGTGGCCCTCAGAAGGCTAACCAGAAGGAATGTTGGCCCCCAGGCTGAAAAAGCTTCCTCACTCCTGCAGCAAAAGGGAAATGTGGCTTACATGAAAATGTAAGATTTAGGTTTGGTGAGGCCCTCAGCTCCTGAAGGTAACGGGGCCCTTTATATGTCCAGCTGTCCTTTGTCAACAACAAATTGTTGCTGCTTTTTTGTGTTGAATATATGCTATATGGTAATTTATGGACCTAATTGGTATCTCAAGCCATTTGCACATAACAAAATATGTATTTTATCAAAGTAATGGTTGAATTGAAATACAATTAATAAAAAGTATATTAACAATGAAGTACAATTAAGAAGAAGTATATTAATAGTGAAATAATTATTAAGCTCTAACTGTATGTAGGTTTTATTTTATTTGTTTTTTATCTCATATTTTGGAAATGTACACCCAGGGTGTTTTTTCTTTTAATTTTTTTTGGGGCCCCCAAGAGAGTGGGCTCTGGTTCGCCAGAAGCGGCTTAGTCCTGCTGGCCACATGACCCAGAAGCTGTACGCCGGCTCCCTCGGCCAGTAAAGCGAGATGAGCACCACAACCCCAGAGTCAGCCACGACTGGACCTAACGGTCAGGGGTCCCTTTACCTTTACCTTTACTCTACACAGTACTGTGGGGGGTGCACCACAGATTTGAGTAACAGCATTAGGATATTTGCAGTTTTATTTTCAATTCCTTTCCTACTGAATTTCTGGCATCACATCTGCTTTGACAATTCCCCAGGCTCTTCCTCCCCCTGCACCTCAGAGCATTGCTGCTACTCACCAACGTTCTTACTCCGGAGGGTGACTTTGGCCCTCTCTTCACTCAGGAGCTGATGGAGGCTGGAAACCATCTTGTCCATGTTTTCCACAACTGTCATGGGTCCATCAAGGATCTGAGGAGCACAGGAGCAGCTGCCCAAACCTTATCATCATCATCATCATCATCATCATCCGACTTTGCCCATGGGCTTCCCTGGCCCTCCTCCCGCAGGGAACTCAAGACCTACACTGGCTCCCAGGACATTTCTGAGCACAATTCAAAGTGTTGGTGCTGACCTTTAAAGCCCTAAACGGCCTCAGTCCAGTAAACCTGAAGGAGCGTCTCCACCCCCATCGTTCTGCCCGGACACTGAGGTCCAGCGCCAAGGGCATTCTGGCGGTTCCCTCCCTGCGAGAAGCCAAGTTACAGGGAACCAGGCGGAGGGCCTTCTCAGTGGTGGCACCCGCCCTGTGGAACGCCCTCCCACCAGATATCAAAGAGATGAACAACGACCAGACTTTTAGAAGACATCTGAAGGCAGCCCTGTTTAGGGAAGCTTTTAATGTTTGATGCATTACTGTATTTTAATATTTTGTTGTTGTGTTCAGCCTGCCAATGATATGGAACCAATTGGGATTCCTGCATTGCAGGGGGTTGGACTAGATGACCCTGAGGATCCCTTCCAACTCTGCAGTCCTTTGATTCTATGAACTGCCCTTCCAAACCGAATTGCATTTCCTTTGCATTGAAATGGATGTTGTGGAATAATGTAATAAATCATGTAATAAAGTACATACAGTATTTAGTGCGTAAAGTTCTGCCACAGCAGACAGTGGGATTGACAACTTAGATTTTTCCCAGAAGCCTAACAGCTGTGAGCGTAGGTGTGATGCAACTCATTTAATTAAGGTGTGTACCCAGGGATATTTATTTCCTTATATCTTTCTACCTTCCTGAAAATCTTCTAGCAGAGGCTGGACAACCATCTAGTGTTTGTTTATTTATTGTGTTTCTATCCCTCCCACCCAACCCGCCAAAAAAACCTCTGAGTTGCTCCAGGTATCCCCTCCATGTTTAACCCCCCAACAACCGCCCTGTGAGGTCAGTGGGACTTCGATACGATGCAATATCTTTATTGTCCTTGTCCCATACAGAACAATGAAACTGAAAAATCTACATAAGACATTCAAAAACCCCTAAAAACTCTGAAACCCCATTTTAAAATAAAATATACTCCTATAGAGACTCCTTATACTGTGTACAAAACCAGAATTGCATTTGGGTAGAAGCTGTTTCTCAGGCGGCTGGTCCTAGTCTTTATAACCCTGGACCTTCTTCCAGAAGGCAGAAGCTGAAAGAGATAATTTCTGGGGTGCGCATGATCCTGCGCTATCTCTGCAGCTTTCTTATGGCACCTGGAAGCGTAGATTTGATCCAAGGTGGGAAGAGTGCACCCAATTATTCTCTCCGCAGTCTTTACAACCCTGGACAGCATTGTTTTTTCCCTGGCCGTGCAGCTCCCAAACCACACACGGAGACCATAAGTTAATACACTCTCCACAGTGCAATGGTCAAATGCCATCAACATTACTAAGAGGCCTGCATTGTCTTCCAAGGTCACCTCTGTCATCTTCATGGCCCTAGGGTCTCCCGTGGGTCCTGGTCTGACCACAAGCTCTCAAGGACTCAAAGGGATGGTGGACTATCAGGGCTGCTTCAGCTTTCTGGATTTCCTGCCTCAAACATTGGGGCTCACCAGACCCCGCCCCTTACTTCTAGGAAGCCATGATTTTACCGGCTTTATTTCGGACCACTCCTCAGCGTTCTGCTCCTCCAAGATTGCCCCGGCAACTGCCACGTAGTGCTGCCCCAGCTGCTCCAGCGTTGCCAGTTCCTCTGGCTCATTGGCATCCATGTCTGAGACCTCCTTCAGCAGCTGCAAGATGCCCAGAAGAGCAGCTGCCTCCAGAGATGGAGGCTCAGCCTCCGTCAGGACAGTCTCCACGACCCCTAGGTACCCAGCGGCTACTGAAAGGTCCACGCCTCGGGCTTCTGCCTGGAAGACACTCTCGGGAATCTGTAGCCAGAAACAAGACCCGCCCCCCAGGTTAGAGAAGGGGGACTACCATATTTTTTGTTCTATAAGACTCACTTTTTCCCTCCTAAAAAGTAAGGGGAAATGTGTGCGCGTCTTATGGAGGGAATGCTGGCTGCACAGCTATCCCAGAAACCAGAACAGGAAAAGGGATCGCTGCTTTTGCTGCATAGTGATCCCTCTTGCTGTTCTGGCTTCTGAGATTCAGAATATTTTTTTTCTTGTTCTCCTCCTCCAAAAACTAGGTGCGTCTTGTGGTCTGGTGCATCTTATAGAGTGAAAAATATGGTAAATGGGGGCAGGGTGGGTGAAGGGGTTTGTGTGTGCCTCCCCTTTTGGAAAAATCCACCAAGATGTGTGTGATTTGCACACAGGTCTGTCTTAAGAATATGCGGCACCGGGATGCAAAGATCCGCCTGGCGTCTGCCCCCCCCAGGTTGCCCAGTCCCAGGCACACAGGAAGGTAGAGCTGGCCAGCCACCTCAGCGTCCCACGGGCTCGGTCGCCCCCACACTCATGGCACAGAGCCGCCTGCAGCAGAAGAGCCCCCCCATGGCGCTCCGACCGACGGGCAGACTCTTCCCCAGACTCAACTCTCGGGCCCTGGACTCTCAGCCTGGCACCCCTGAGAGCCCGGCGCCTGGGTGCCCCGCACCCCTAGTCCCCACGGGTAAGACGGCCCTGTCTGCACAAAGCTGTTTTTGAAGTATTTTGTAGTAGCAGTGCTTCCAAAATCTGTTATATGGGGACTTTGGGTTGGGAGCAGCCCACAAGCTGAAGGCACTTTAGGGGAAAGTGTGTGGGGAAGCCACAAATCCAGGGGGTGGGAGGAAAGAGGGCAATGTGGAGAGCTGAGATGAGAAGATGTCTGTGCCCCACAACCAGACTTTAAGAAACTTTGCCCACCGTGGGTCTCCTGAGACAAGGCTGGACACGTGTCACATGTTCCCAGAGCTGTGGCTCAGTGAAAGAGCACTGGCTTTGTGTGAGGAAGGTTCCAGATTCAACCCCCCACCCCCCATCGGCATCTCTAGGTAGAGCTACGAATGGCCCCTGCCAGAAATCATCCCGAAGGTGGGAATGTAAGAAAGTAAAAAAACTTTTGGGAAATGATATATAATGAGATGAAAAAGATGTTGAAATAGACATTCTTAAAAAAACCAGAAGCATTTTTACTTGCTTTATAGGTGAGGATATTAATAGACAAGATGTTAAATTGTTCTTATATGCAACAATAGCGGCAAGAGAAAGAATAGAGATATTAGTTATGAGATTTATAGGTAATAGTGAACGTAAGAAATGTTAAGATTGGAAAATTTTCAGATGTGATTGATGGAAGTCGAAAAAAATTGTATAAGATGTAAAAGTTTGTTTAATTGTTGTTGAAAATGATATGTTTTTTAAAAACTAATTATCTAAATATATATATATTTCTGAAGAGACGCCACCAGTCACTGTGCCCAGTTCTCACCTTGATGGCTCAGGGGTCTGGCAGCTTCTTACAGAAATTACAGAACTGTGAAGCTGGAAGGGACCCCATGGAACTTCAACCACCTGCAACCTCTACCATCCCAAATTCTCCCAGAAACCAGCTTCCCCACCGACTCACCCAGGAAACACTTGGGGGCCCTGAGAAAAGGCTCCAGGGCCCATGAGGCCTGGCCAGCAACACAGTGACGCTGGGCCACAGGTGGAAGCCCTCAGGAGTCTGGGATGAGGCAATGCTTTAGACTCACCACTGTCGCATTCGCTCGCGCATTAACCTGAGCTATGAGCTGTGGGACAGGTTTCGACTGTGTTTTCTTCAACTGCAAATAAAGATCTGAGGGGGAAACAACAGACATGCAAATGGAAGGTTGTGTTAGAATTCCTGCTCCGCGACTGCAGTCATGGGATTGTTGTCTTTCACATGACAGTGTATGTTTTGACTCCTCAGAGCGGGAAGTGACAGAGACAGGATGTTTGTGTTCCTGTGTTCCGTGAAGAGGGACTATTGTCCTTTTTCCTTTTTCTCTTTGGTGTCTGATGCTTGAGAGAGAGGGAGCCATGTTGCAGTGCTCCGTGTGTGTTTATATGTAGATAAAGTAGATTAGCCAAAATGCTAAGTTGCTGAGGTCTGTCACACAAGCTGCGCAAACTCTGTGGATCCCTAAGTGTGCCAGTGTCTGTTGGCATCGGTCGCTGTGATGTTTGGGCTGAAGAAAGCTAATGAAGCTCCCAAACGATTGACCAGGAGGGAGGGAACATGCCAGTCGGGCACGTGTCTCTGCCAGGGTCCTACTCGAGTGTAGGCTGAACTCCTGACAGGTTGTGGAAGGTGGTTTACAAAGTTAATACCTTGCCCATTTCATGGAGCCAGGCAAAAACATTCCTCTTTTACCAGGGCTTTGGCTGATTAAGCCATCTACGGCCTTTTAAGTGTGATAGTGGGGGAGGGGTGTTGTTGTTTTGCTATTATGCTGTGTAATTTGTGTTTTCATGTTGTATTTTCATGTTGTAAACTGCCTTGTGATCTTCAGATGCAGGATGGCATATAAATTTTAATAATAATAATAATTCCCACCCTGTGGAACGCCCTCCTACCAGATGTCAAAGAGAACAACTACCCTTCAAGGTAGACGAGGTCAAAAGAGAGCAACTGGCCCAAATTCACCCAGAGCACTTTGTGGTCAAGGGGGGAGTTGAACCGGTGTCTCTCAAGGCCCCAGTCTGACACTCTGACCACAAATCCAGGCTGATCCAACAGCTGGAGACACCAAAAGGACCCTTCTCCCCTGGAAACCAACCCAGTGATGAAGACCTGCTTCAGAGGCACAGTTTCCTTGCTGAACAAGGCATGACAGGGCCTTCCCAGTGCTGGCTCCAAAACCTTGGAACTCTCTTCCAGGGGAAGTGGAATCTGATCCCTGCCTCCCAGCCTTGTGGCACTTTGAGATTGAGGAATATGAGCATTTAAATAAATAAATATTCCATTATCATGATCAAATAAACATTCCCATTAATAAAAAGTGGCTTGTGTTTTAATTAACAGGAAGAGGGGGTGAACCACTCTGGTAATTGTAGCTTTGTGAGAGGAATAGGGGGCTGTTATCAACTCTCAGTGGACTACAGTTCCCATTATTCTTATTTTTTGGGGGGTGCTTTTAATGCACTGCGCAGATGGGACCAGACTGACCAAAGTAAGAGTCACACCTGTTGCTCCACCCACTTCCCTCTGGTCCACCTATTGCTGGCACAAAGGAATGGGGACCGTGGGCCACAGTTTGAGTCTGGAGATAAGGATAGTCAGAACCGCCATACCTTTTTTGTAATGGCAGACAAAAGGCAGCAGCTGCAGGCAAGGAGCATAAGCGAGGCTTCCCTGGGCGACCTGAAACATGCGGCATTCCTCCACAGGCCCTGGGAGAGGAGAATAATAATGATAATGATAATGATAATAATAAATTTTTACTTATATCCCGCCCTCCCCAGCTGAAGCCAGGCTCAGAGCGGCTAACAACAATAAAAGTAACACAGCATTCTAAAATCAATTCATTCTAAAATCAATTCAAAATCAAATTAATGACAACCATTGGGCTAGAACAAGAACAGCAACCTCCGTCTACTAGATGTTTTGGGAAATTGTTTGTTTGTTTGTTTGTTTTCTATAGGTTGGGCCACCCCTCGAAGCATCGTCACCAAATTCAGTTTCCTGAGGGTGGAGTTGGCAGACTCTGCCAACGTCTTGGATTCTAGGTGTTGCTTTGAATCAAGATGTCAGACCAAAACGCAACTTTGGCGCGAGTTTACCCAATTTTGGTGTCATGGGTCCAAAACCACAACTCACGCTATTTTTAGTTTTATTTTTTTATTCCCTAAAAACTCCCAGGCAGCAGCAGGCACTCACTGCCACTAGGTCCTTATAAAGCATCTTACTTCCACCCAGCTCTCCTGTTGATGCCTTTGCCCCATCTCCCTGCCACCCCTCCCCCACGGCCTCCAGGTAAGTGGCGTTGACTCAGTCGTCAGGAGGTCCAGTCGCAGCCATCGCCCCTCCCCGCCATCCGCTCCTGCTCCACACAGTTTATTCGAAATACACTCTGCCATTTGTGTACTTGCAGGTAGCCGAGTCACACAACCTGATCGCCGTGGACATCTTCAACCTTTGGAGAAAGAAGACCCTGGCAGGTATCTACCTACCTATCTCAACAAGCCCATTTTGCAATGGAGACCCAAGAGAGTTCAAAGCCCTTCCAGCCCAAGATGCCTCCTAAACCAGGAAGGAGAACCGGTGGTCCTCCAGTTGGGACTACAACTCCCATCATCACTGGCCACGGTCTGCAGGCCACAGGGATCCCCACCCCTGTCCTGGGGCAGCTTCCTCTCCTGCCCCCCATCCAATATAGGCAAATAACCAGCCACACCAACTAAAATGAGGGACATGCAAACCAACCAGCTCATCACAGACCAGATTCAGACGGCTGGTGCAGTCACAACCCGAGAGCGCTTTACCTGGGCAGGTGAGCTGCACTGTGGCCTGCTGGATGCTGGCTTCCACCTCGAGGATGTCGCTGCTCCAGGCAAACACGAGGCTCTCTTGAATAGGGATGCAGGAGCGCACTTTCTCCATCTGCTCCCTGCTGAGGACCCTCCGCCAAACATGCAAACCAGTGAGGTTCCCGCTGAAGGACTCTTTCTCCTTGAAGGCCCCACCCAGGGAATCCTGGTCTTGCCCGATAATGAACATCCCGTGGCCATCCACGGCATGGGAGGCTGAAAGCCCGGTGGCTGAGGCCTTCTCCTTCCCATCAGCATGGATGGCCCATGCCCCATTCTGATGCTGCCATGTGACACAGAAGTGGTGCCACTGCCCGTCAGCACGAAAAACGGGCAGGTACGGGGAGTGGTGCCCATGGAGGATGATGGCAAACCGGACGAAGCCATCCTCGTCGACGAAGCCACGCAGCTGGAACTCATTGATGAAAGCCGGGACCGCGTAGGAGAAGACAGTGGAGATCTCCACAGCCTCAGGGTCCCACTGGACGTGGGCGCAGGCACTCACAGCGGGCATCTCTGGGAAGTCGGCTAAGACCTTCACAAACTTGGTGTCTGTTTTGTTCTTGAAGACCAGGATTGGTGCAGAGATGTTTCCTGGGGGCGGGGGAGAGAGATGGGGATGTGACCAAGGACTGTGAGGAGAGAGACGCCATCAGGCAAGGCCTCCTTCCACCTGCCTTGCTCTACCCTCCAACCCTAGGAGTCCTCATAAGGGAGCTGGTCCTGAAGGAA
>JAXCMG010000252.1:230633-241804 GCA_034642415.1 Podarcis siculus
CCCCGAAGAAGAAGAAGAAGAAGAAGAAGAAGAAGAAGAAGAAGAAGAAGAAGAAGAAGAAGAGGAAGGGAGAAAGCCAAAAGGTTGGATTTGCAGAGGATACTTCTTGCCATAGCCCAGCAATAAAAGCGTTTCAATGCCATATAAACGAAAGTGGTGAGATTTTAAACAAGTGCTCCATTCAAAATGTTTAAAAAGTGTGAAAACAGGGTCCCTCAAGAGTTTCAGATTCAAGTGAGAGATCTGATAAACATGGTCTCTCTCTCTCTCTCTCTCTCTCTCTCTCTCTCTCACACACACACACACACACACACACACACACACTCTTCTGAATGCCTTAAGGCCAACGCCAAGAATTTCCCGGCTCCTCCGTTGCTGTCTTTCCCACAGTTGCCTCCCTTGCCATCCGCTCAATAGCAGCCAGCTCAGAAAAAGATGGGGGGCTGGCGCTGTGTCTTCTCCCCCCCCCAACCCATGGGCAAACCACATTCTTCCCCTTTTGAGGGAGACGTTCCCCTTTGAGCAATGCCCCATTTCAGTGAGACTCCTCCCGGAGGATGGGATGTTTGTGCTGCCCCTCAGACTGGTGGGCAACTGCCTTTGTCCTTCTGGGCCTCCGGATCCCTGGGCCCCCCCAGCACAGCAATAAATCTCTGAAAGAAAGGCGGGAGGAGGGAGCCGGCGGTGCTGCCTTCCTTAGTCATTGCAGATGACTAGCGGATGGTTTCATGAGGAAACAATTCCACCTGAATCGCATGGCGAGGGTGGACAGTGGCTTTGGAGGCTGCAGAGAAACATCTGGCTGCTTTGGGGAAATCTATTGTGTAGGGTGGAGGGGCTGGCCAGGTTAATTCCCCAACCTAATTCTCCAGTTAGGTTTCTAAGTCACAACTTTGGGTCCAGCCCAGAGCAAGAGACAGTCTTTTGTTGTTCCAGCTTCCAGCATCAGCCAAAAGCCAGACACACAGTTCCACTGGGCCCATTGTTCCCCATTCCAGGATGACAGGGCACCCAGCCAGAGGAGGCCACTCACTATCTCTCAGCCTAACCTACTTCACAGGGTTATTGTGGGGATGAAATGGGGAGGAGGAGAAGCATGAGATCCTTGGAAGATAAAGGTGGTATATTAATGTAACTGGGACGCGGGTGGCGCTGTGGGTTGAACCACAGAGCCTAGGGCTTGCCGATCAGAAGGGCGGCAGTTTGAATCCCCGCGACGGGCTGAGCTCCCGTTGCTCGGTCCCTGCTCCTGCCAACCTAGCAGTTCAAAACCACGTCAAAGCGCAAGTAGATAAATAGGCGGGAAGGTAAACGGCGTTTCCGTGCGCTGCTCTGGTTCGCCAGAAGCGGCTTAGTCCTGCTGGCCACATGACCCGGAAGCTGTACGCCGGCTCCCTCGGCCAGGAAAGCGAGATGAGCGCCGCAACCCCAGAGTTGGTCACGATTGGACCTAACAGTCAGGGGTCCCTTTACCTTTTTATTAATGTATTAAATAAATAAGCAAAATACAGCAAAAATAAAAAAGCATTAAAATATTTTTGGAATTAAAGATGTTCGGAGGACCTAACAACAAGTGTGTTATGTTGCCAGTGTGTGTGTTTTTAAGTTGATGTGTGGAAGCGATTTTGCAGGAGGACTGCAGTGCCTGGGGGAGAGTAGCTGCATCTTTTGCACCACAGTCATGGAAGGATACAGAGAGACTTTGAACTCTACGTCAGGCAGACCTATCCGAAATGAAGAGGACCTCTGGTGCCTCCTCTGCAGCCTCTAAAATATCAAGAGCGGAGCTGTGATAGGAAAGAGGGGGAGGGGAGCTGGCAAATGTGTGAGTAAGTGCCAAGTGGCAGCCATGTCCCTGGTGCTTTCCAGCACTGGGGGAGCCCTCCTCGAATCTGATGGGGGGTGGGGTGGGCAAAGAGATCTGGGCCCCTAGGAGTTGGTGCCTATGATTTCCACCTTACTCTTTTGAAAAACAGGTGACTAAAGAATTCTTGTTGAGTTAGTCAGCAGGTTGGCCTTACGAAGAGTTATTATTTGCTGTTGTTTTTCCATGCGTTCACCTCCTGCCTTCCTGAGTCCTGGCGAATTGGGCTCATTGAGAGTCTAAAGCTGCCACCAATCAGATGCCTTTGGCTCCTCCGGCAGATGACTGGTCTCTGAACCCTTGGCAACCGCTGTCTGGGCCAGCCAATCCGCAGTGGTTGTCACTGAGGTCCCTGTTTGCTCTCTGAATTCCTGCTCCATGGATGCAACCTGGTGCCCAGAGCTCATCAGAGAGGGAGGGTGAGGCTGGTGTGCCTCACAAGAGGCTCTGCAGTGCATGGATGGGCAGCCCAAAGTGGGCTTTTGAGAAGTAGCCTTACAGTAAGGTTATCAGATTTTCCCCCCCAATGAATTCGGGGACACTTTTCAACTTCAATGGATTTTGCATGGGGACTGATCTGTAAATCCAGGGACTGTCCCCGGGAAACGGGGACGTCTGGTAACCTTAGGGTAAAGGTAAAAGGACCCCTGACCATTAGATCCAGTCGTGGCCGACTCTGGGGTTGTGGTGCTCATCTCGCTTTATTGGCCGAGGGAGCCGGCGTACAGCTTCCGGGTCAGCATGACTAAGCCGCTTCTGGCGAACCAGAGCAGCGCATGGAAATGCCGTTTACCTTCCCACTGGAGCGGTACCTATCAATCTACTTGCACTTTGACGTGTTTTCGAACTGCTAGGTTGGCAGGAGCAGGGACCGAGCAACAGGAGCTCACCACTTCGCGGGGATTCGAGTCCTAGGATCTGTGGTTTAACCCACAGTGCCATCCGTGTCCCCTGGTAACCTTACCTTAAAGCAATATCCCTCATTTATGTTGGGACAGAGAGACAAAGACACAGAGAGGAAGCCGTCTAACGGGTCCTGCCCTTCTGCAACCTGCGCCCTGCAGACATCTTGGGCTACAGCTCAGACCTCCTCCCCTTCAGAGCTGTCACCTGAGTGCAGCCGAGGGAAAGATGGGAGGCAGCCATGTGCCATTCAACCTGGTGCAGGGCAGAACAAGGCCGCCAGACTGCCCCTCCCACAGAGCCAAGCATGAAGGGCTCAGCTGCACGGCTGGGGCAGGGGGTATGCAGAGGCAGAAAGTGCCAAGGTGAGCTGCACATTGGAAAGGTTGTTGTTGTTTAGTCGTTTAGTCATATCCGCCTCTTTGTGACCCCACGGACCATCTTGCCTTATGGAATGAAGGGACTATATTCGTTATGAGGTTAAAGGTAATAAAAATTTAAGAAATGCAGGAGAAATCTTGAAGATGGAAGATCATCAGAGGAGCTGAGGGAAGTCCAAAAAGATTGTATAAGAGTTGGAAATTTGTAAAATGTATGGCAATATAAGTGTTTTTAAAATGAATAAAAATTATATATATAAAGGTCAGCACCAACACTTTGAATTGTGCTCAGAAAGGTACTGGGAGCCAAGGCAGATCTCTCAGGACCGGTGTTATGTGGTCTCGGCGGCTGCTCCCAGTCACCAGTCTGGCTGCCACATTCTGGATTAGTTGTAGTTTCTGGGTCACCTTCAAAGGTAGCCCCACGTAGAGCACATTGCAGTAGTCCAAGCGAGAGATAACTAGAGCATGCACTACTCTGGCGAGACAGTCTGTGGGCAGGAAGGGTCTCAGTCTACGTACCAGATGGAGCTGGTAGACAGCCGCCCTGGACACAGAATTGACCTGTGCCTTCATGTATCTATGTATCAGAGCATTGTGTAGCTGGACACAGTTCCCTGCCATTTGCTGCAGTTGGGACAGATTATGCTGTTTTCCAGCATGGCGCTTCTTCTGAAGGGCTGGTCCTTTCTCTCTCTCTCTCTCTCTCCAAGCACGAGGTTTCATTGAGAGTTTTATTTTTGCAAAAACAAACCGCGCTGGGGACCCATCATATAACAAGCTGCTATGGATGCATCAGGCTTAATCTTCCCTTTGCAGACCCTCCTCATTGTCCAGCCTGAAAAGCGCAGCTCAGAGGCCCTCCCATTAATTGCCAGTTTTATGTTTTCTCATGACAGGTACATTGTCTGGTGGGGACTGGCTCCATTGTGCATCCGCACAGCAGGACGCCAGCTGTTGATTCTGCCGAGAGGCTTCTGGGCGGGTGGGGGCAGGAAGAGCGGCTGGGCAGAGCAGGGTCCTCTGCTGCCATCTTCTCTGACAAGCGCAAGTAGCCGAGAAATGCTTTTGGAAAGGAGAGGAAGTGAGCAAAAGTCCATCACACACACACCCATTTCCTTCAGGGGAGCTGAAGATGTCTGGGTGTTGCTGCTCAGCATGGCTAAGAGCAGGGGAGATCTGAACAGTCGAAGCCAAACCTCCCTCAATCTGCACTCTCTGAAACAACATGAGGACCCAAACACAGCCGCCCTGTGAAATTTGCAGCTCTTCCAAATCTTGCAGCGTAGTTCCCCAGCCAAGTAATGTGCAGCAAAAAATGCGTAAGTAACATACAGAAATGCATTGTATTAGGGGAAAATATGCACACAGGCAAAGCTGCATACGATCTATATTAGAAGAAATTCACACTGAAAATATGGATGCGTTTGTTTGTTTGTTTGTTTGTTTATTACGGTCATAGACCAGCTCGCAAGGCACATCTAGGACAGCTTTCACAAGGATAAAACATGCATTTGAAACAGTATACAGCAAACAGCTTAAGAATTAAAGTTAAGTTAAACGCATAGACACGTGAGAACCTAAAATTTAAAATTTGAGATACCATACAGATTGGCCCTTTCACCCTGGAGGCCCACTTTGACTGTTTTCCTAACAATTTGTTCTGGGGGATGGTCTGTGCCTGCAAATCTGTGTGCAGAATCTGGCGACCATCCAGGTCGTCTTATGATCTTTGCCTATGAGGAGAGCATTAAGTTTAGGCTTATCAGGAAGATCAGCAAGCCTCTCCAGTCGGGGGGGGGGGGGATGGTATCTCTGCTTACCTCGATATGGATGAGTTTAATGAGAGCTGCTTCTTGTTGTTTTAATTATCTTTCACAGGTACTGCACAATGTAACAACAAAAGGGAAATCAATGCCCCTCCCACAAGAACAGTTACAAAGACTTTTCAGAAAAAAATACAAGTTGCACCCAAAGCAAATATTAAATAAAATATCTGTCCACAGCTGTCCCTAAGTTGCAGGAGGTCCTTTGCAACAACAACATACAAAATAAAATAAAACCACCCCTTTTTTGAGAAGCATCCTTTTTTAATGTTTTGTTTGCTACTTCTACGATTGTGCATCTTATCCATTAATTTGCCTGTTAGATCTAAGTCCCATGTTTGCAGTAGCCACATTTCACATAAGTCTATATTCAAGGTTTTCCAGTTGGGACTTTTTGTTTTTAAGGAAACTGGTGGGGAACTGAACATAAAACTGGAAAAAATTATTAGGTGGTGGTGATGATGATTTACTGATTTGCTATACTGCCCTTCACTTGAAGACCACAGGGCAGTTTACAATATAAAAACACAGAAATACATAACATAGTAACCAGCCAAAAACAATAAACTCTCTGATACACACACAGTTTAAAAGGCCAGGGCTTGTATAATTAGCCAAAGGCCTGGAAGAAGAGGAATGTTTTTGCCTGGCGCCTACAGGTGTGTCACAAAGCCACTAGGTGGTCCTCTCTGGAGAGAGAATTCCACAAGTGAGGACCCACTGCAGAAAAGGCCCCGTTCTCCTGTTGCCACCCTCTGGACCTCTCATGGAGGAGGCACACAATGAAGGGCCTCAGATGAGGATCACAGGGTCCAGGTCAGAAGCACCCAGCCCTTTCCTATTGGGCTACAGATCCCACCATCCCTGATGGTTGGAAATGCTGGCTGGAGCTGAACCAAATCAATTTTTCACATTTTTCAGAACTCTCATTAGCTTGTTTCTTTGACCTCCTCACACCTCCCTTTTTTGTATTCCCAATCACATCATTAGTTCAGCAAATCCTTACCCCTTTTTCTTTATAACATTTAACTCAATTTTTCAACAAATTTATTATTTTTCTTTTTGTGTTGTTATGTGTTTGAGTTCTTTATTGTTGTATCTTTTGTAATTCTTTTCTGTATGTTTTTCTTTCTGTTATGACTTTTTTGTTCTGTTTTTTGTTCTGTTTTTTAAAACTTTAATAAATATCTTTTTTTTAAAAAGGAAATGCTGGCTGGAGCTGATGGGAGATGTGGCAAGGAGTTCCGCAGGCAGCTGGACTTGCACACCCAGGACTTGCACACCCAGGATAAGAGGAAGGTAAGGCCTGTTTCTGATTCTGGTCCCTGGGTGGCCACTCCCATGGGAATCAGACAAAACTGTGGCGAACAACAGAATCAGGATCATTAGCTGGTTAGCTGGTATGCTTGTTATTGCATCAGGATGAAAAGAAAAGGATAAATGGACGATGCGAAAATGGAATGACCGTGTTTTTGAATATATGCAATCTGACATATCTGAACAGGTAATGACGGAAGATATATGGGAAAACAAATGTCAAAAGATTTTGAATAAATGATGATGATGATAATAATAATAATAATAATTTTATTTATACCCCGCCCTCCCCAGCCAAGACTGGGCTCAGGGCGGCTAAAACCAGGTATAAAAGCAATTGATTAAAATACTGTACAACTTAAAAACAACATTAAAATACAACATTAAAATGCAGCCTCATTTCAGTAGAAACTCAAATCAAAAAATTGACAAGTTATAGGAATTGGATAGCCCGGGGGGAAAGCCAACGCAAGCATCCAAAGTAGAATGAACAATCTGTGCACGTGGTTAAAGATTTGAAGAGAGAACATTTTTTTGGAGGGGGAGGGTTAAAGGGGAGGGAGGGAGGAAAAATAAATTAGGATAAATGAGTAGGGACAAAAGTATATACTGTTATGCATAACGAATAGGAGGGTGGTTTTGATGCATGGTATTGTTAGATTTTCATCTGAATGGTTTTTCTGTAAGTTATTCGATGTCCCTGGATGAAAGTGTGATTATAAAGAATGGAAAATAATAATAATAATAATAATAATAATAATAATAATAATAATAATAATAAATAATTTATACCCTGCCCATCTGGTAAAAAGGGGAAACTGTTATGTACTGAAGTTCTCACCCTGGGCCAGCAGGGGCATACTGTAGATAGTTATGCAAATAAGGGATCAAAAGTGATGTTCAGTGATTGGATAGTTTTAGAAAATTGTTACAGTTACATTATACTGGAGCTCTATATAAGCAGGCTGACTGAACCCTTCAGCTCAGTTCTGTTCTGGCCTCTGTTTGAAGAATCGCTGTGTCGTCTGATATGTTCACCCACAACTTAACAGAAACACTTAAGAATTTTTGCACTACCTGTGATAGGATATCTGGTCCAGCCTGGGACTTGAAGGATTGCACCACTCCATACATGCCCACTCAGCCACTCCACTACTTCAACCTGTGGAAACGGCACTTTTACAGGTGCTACATGATCTTCATTCCTCACTTGCAAATAACTGATATTCTGGTGTGGCGGCTCCTTCCCTCTGGAACTCCCTGCCTGTGGATGCTGGGCTGGTGCCTCCCCTCTGTCCTTTTCAGTGCCAGCCCAGACACACTTTTCATATATAATTCTAGCTGAGAATTTATACTTTTAATTGTGGGTTTTATTTGCTTTTCTGTGAACTCGTTTTCAGCGTTGATCGCTATTGACACCTTCAATGTATGTTTTGCATTATTTGCCAACTGCTTTGAGGCTTTATGGGACATGGGTGGTACTGTGGGTTAAACCACAGAGACTAGGGGTTGCCAATCAGATTGTCGGCGGTTCGAATCCCCAAGACGGGGTGAGCTCCCGTTGCTCTGTCCCTGCTCCTGCCAACCTAACAGTAAGAAAGCACGTCAAAGTGCAAGTAGATAAATAGGTACTACTCCAGCAGGAAGGTAAACGGCGTTTCCGTGCGCTGCTCTGGTTCACCAGAAGTGGCTTAGTCATGCTGGCCACATGACCCGGAAGCTGTACGCCGGCTCCCTTTGCCAGTAAAGCGAGATGAGCGCAGCAACCCCAGAGTCGGTCACGACTGGACCTAATGGTCAGGGGTCCCTTTACCTTTACCTTAAATCTCATTTAGAAAATAACTCCTGCAACTTTAGTAAGAAGCTTCCTCCGTGCAGTGTTTGCTCCCCTAATTTTTTACTGCTCAATGTGGACATGGTATTACTGAATTTTCCCTTAATCAGCCAGTTCCTGATCCCCATGGTGACGTAGGCTTTAATTACTGACTTTTTTTTTTAAGAAACACTATCTTACTATTGTCAAAAAGAAAGAGAAATTAAGAAAGGGGCACACGCACGCACGCACACGCACACACACACACACACACACACAGACACAGAGTCAAATATGGAAACAGACTGACAACTCCTGCAATGCCACAGCCATTCTGAACAGGAAGCAATTCCAGGGTCAGAAGTGACTGGAGGAAGCTTCTAATTAAAGGTGAAGGGCCCAGGAAGCCTCAGGGGCATTCTGCTAGCCCACGTTGGACAGCTTGGCAATGCAGTTTCATTTTAAAGTAGGAAAGACAATACTTTTATTTATGCAGTTTTACATTCATGGTTTTTAAAATTATTTTAATACCACTTTACAATCTGTATTATGTTTTATTTTCTATTCCCGCACACCACTTGAGCAATCTCTGAATAAAGGGCGGTTTTAAAATTCTTAAATAAAATATAAATAGCACATATTTCACTAAAATGCAATGGGTTGGGATGGCACTGTTTAGATTCTCCATTTAAAGTGTGTGTGTGTGTGTGTGTGTGTGTGTGTGTGTGTGTGTGTAAGAGAGAGAGAGAGAGAGAGAGAGAGAGAATAAGCAAAGCATGGTAGTTCTAAGCAGAATCAGTGCACAACTTTAGCTTCCTGAGTTCTGGCTGTTAAGGGTACAGAGCTTCATTATGTCTTGTGTCTCTTTCCTAGCAAGCAAGGTAGAATAAGTGGTGCAGAAAATATCTATATTTATATTTTTGCAAAGTTGGACAAGAAATTCTAGTTGCCTGTTTTGGCCCCAGAGCTCCATCCATTGGATAAATCCCAGATAAGAGGGCAGAAGTGTTTGCAGTTGTAAAAGAGCAGTGGATTCTTGACATCTCTCTGCTGGTGGGGTTTGTGCTATTTGGCAGCGCTCAAAAGTGCAGCTCCTGCCCTTTCGTGTGTGGGTAGACGCTCGCTCTCTTGCTGAAAAGACCTTTATGGTGGCCAGCAGGGAGCCAAGGAACACGGGCAGCCGGTTTGAAAAATCCAGAGTTCTCATCTCTCTTCCATTATGTCTGCAAGATGAGTCACAGTTTCCAGCCACCCTCCAAAACCTTTCACATGCCAGGATCCTGGCAAATTCATTATCCAAGCCTGGACCCTTATTTTGCCAAAAAGGTAAAAGGGAGGAAGCAGGCTTGCTTGGCAAAAACTGAAGGACTGGAGAATGGTCTAAACAAACAAACAAATTGGGGACAGATCATGGGAGTAGAGATCCCAGAACAGCCCAGTGAGGAGGACTGAGCATGCTCAGTGGCCACAGAATTCGGGGGGGGGGGCAGGGGACGACACACCTGCTTCCTCCTGACAGCCTTAGTGATTTTCATGCACGAAAGTTTGTCACATTGCCCACACAATGTTCCACCAGCCTTTTAATCCAAATTTATGATTTCTGCAAAAAAATTTGCAAAAAATTTCGCACCCCCCCCCGCAAAAATATTCAAATGGAATAATTTGAATTTGAAATTTGATGCAAACAAAGAGGAACATGGTCAAACACCACACTCTGCATATATCTGGCTAATACAATAAGATTCAAGTTTTAATTACTGGATAGTATTGATTCCCCACCCCCCAAGATAATAAGGGGAATTTATGAATTGGGCCAAAGCACAGGGGGAGATGGGTAGAGGGGTTGGTGTTGGGAGGTGTTCCAAGGAGATCCTACCAACATCCCCAAAAGCTGGTTGTGGTTCCGCGGTAGGGATGGGGAACCTGTGTGGCCCATTCCAGATGTTGTTGGGGTACCCACCAGCCCCATAGTCAGGAATGATGGGGGCTACAATGCAGCAGCCCAGCAGGACAAGCTCATCCTCATCTTTACCCTTCTCCAAGGCCTTGCCTCCCACTTTGCTCTCCACTCTCATGTCCCTGTAGATTTTGCTCAGCTTAAAGGTAAAGGGACCCCTGATCATTAGGTCCAGTCGTGACCGACTCTGGGGTTGCGGTGCTCATCTCACTTTATTGACTGAGGGAGCCAGCGTACAGCTTCTGGGTCATGTGAGTCATTCCGAGTCAATAGTCCCACTTCACGGAACACAGTAACACAAGAATCCTGTCTCTGTCACTTCCCACTCTGTGGAGTCAAAACATATACCGTCATGTGATAGACAAGAATCCCATGACTGCAATCGCGGAACAGGAATTCTAACAGAGCATAGCCATCATGGTCAGAAGCCTCTGACGGCCTTATTATCATCCGTGATTTTGTCTGATCCTTTTCTAAAGCCGTCCAAATTGGTGGCCACTCGCTGCCTCTTGCTGGAACATCCTTCCTTTATCTTCCTCTGCGCACAACTGCAGCCATATCACCAGTGGTGTAGCGTGGGGGGTGCAAGGGGGGCCGGCCACACCGGGCGCAACATCTGGGGTTAGGGCAAATCCACGGGTTAGGGGCACAAATCCACGGGTTAGGGGCGCAAATTACTTGCCTTGCCCCGGGTGCTGACAACCCACGCTACTCCACTGCGTATCGCCACCTTCTGGTGAAGCTTCACATTCTTCCTCTCCATCTAGGTCAGTACTGCCCACACTGACAGGCAGCAGCACTCTCAGCTTTCAGGGATATTCCTAGTCCTTCCTGGACTAGTTGCCACAGGGGATTGGGCTAGAGACCTTCTGCATGCAAAGCAGATGCTCTGTCCATAGAGCTACCGCCCTTCCCCTTTAATCTACAATGCAGCAACTGGAAATCTAGAACCTTCCGGGGGGGGACTTCTCTCTCATCCCCAGCATTTCCCTTTCTTCTCCTTGCACCAACAAGCAGCAGTTTTAAGTGTTTGTAAAGGGGTGGGGCAGCACTCTGGCATGAAACTTCTTCTTCTTCTTCTTCTTCTTCTTCTTCTTCTTCTTCTTCTTCT